>JASTWP010001755.1:0-60601 GCA_030770255.1 Temnothorax ravouxi | reverse complement strand
ATATTTCCTACATTTTATTTCTACGGTTTTTCTTTACTATAAGATAAACTGATTTAGTGTACTTTATTCGAGTCCCCCTCCCCTAAAAAAATAAAAATCCAAGAGTATCTATATAGGAAAATAAAGTTACATCTCCTTGGAGTAAAGAAACTGAAGGCACCTGTTAAATTCCCGCTGAGGAAAAGTCGAGTCGACGTTCATCGAGGAAAATACGTATCGTATTTTCCAGCATTTTAACGTAGAAATTGCACGGTTGCGAGAAGGTATATAGCAATGACGGCTGACGTTTCGTGTCGGCGATTTCTTTCTTTTTTCTTCTCTCTTCCTCTCTTTATTTTTTTTTGTTCGCGGTTGCACTCCGCGGCTCGCTCCCAACCCGAAGGAAGGCACCTTTTGCAACAAAGTATCGGCGAATTCGCCGGCACGTGACACTCTCCCACATGCATCACGACGTAAAAGGGTCTCTGTCCGTTTACGTTGCCAGGCGGGCGCAATGTTGCTCTGATCAATAAATTGCGCCGCGGCCGACGGACGCGCGGAGCTATCCCGCATCGATTCGCATCGCCGCGATATTAAACGCTGAAAATAAATCGCAGAGCGGCTCGTCGCGATCGATAGATCGTTACACGGGCAAGGGCCGGCGGGACTTTGCGATTGATTGGTGCGCGCCAGTCAGCTGATGGGAGGCACTTGCGGGAAGGCACCGCGGCTCTACATCCTGCGAATTTTAAACGAGTTGGCAAATGAATCAATATGTAGAACTCGATGGGAACTTATTCTCACAAAGTATCTAAATAATGATTTTCTTTTAATTTATTTATCTGAACTTAACTTTTACTCTCTTCAGTGGAAACTTAGTAAGAGCTTCTCGGTGAATCTAATTTAACTCCCGGAATCTTGTTTTGATCAATTCTTCGAACATCCTTTTAAAGTCTCGTCTAGTACCGCGCTTCTTCTCTTAATAACATATTAGATTAATACGATATTAAATTAATTGGATTACATGCTTTAGAAAAAGATTTGAATAAATTTAATATGATATGTATAATACTCTTCAGAAGATTTAATCTAATTTTTCAAATGTATTCCTTGCCGTCAAGGATCGCGAAGCTTCTGTATACGATATCTGTATATACGTATCCCGCTTTTGATATCATAAATTTAGATTAAATGAAGTTCAATCTTTATCAAAGTGGAAGTGGGTCGCTTCAGTACTACGGTCTACGGTGCTGAATTTTCCGCTCCTCGGATGCCGTAATCCCTGGGCAACGTCAAGCAAGAGAGCGGAGCGTCGTCGTCCGTCTTTGATAGCGGTGCTCTCCATATTATCTCATCGCAGATTATGGAACGTGCCACGTATATTTCCGAGCGTCCACGAACGCTCCGGTCGAGTCGTTCGGTCGCGACGCGATGCACAGCACAGCCGGTGCCTGCGGCGTTACAGCGCAGCGCAGCGCATCATGGTCGCGGCCGCGCGCGCGGTGTAACGGGCAGCTGGAAAACGTATTTCACGCTAAATTACGAGCCTGTCTCGGCCACAACCGCGAGATTCCAGCCGGACATTGTATGCAATAGACACATCTGGGGATAGATAGAACGTCCGGGACGAGCGCGCTTTTTGACTCGCCACTATATCCGCGATGACGACGCGCTCTTTCCGCCGCGGTGCGGCGCAATCCCCCGGAACCTATAACCAGACCGCGAAACTGGGCCAGAACTGTAATATGTGACTCCCCGGCGCTATATAAGCGCTATTTTGAATAGCATTTGGTTGTGTCTGTTTAAAATTACACGTGCATTCAGAATTGCGCGAGATGTAAAGTTAGTTAACCGCGCAAGACATCCTCCGTGGTCGGTGAATATTTGTGCTGCTTCATTTAATTATGATTATGTTACTCTAAATGAAATAAATCGAGAAATCCATCCTTCACCGCGCAACTGCTGAATATGTTACGAATTATTTTGATATGGAGATTATTAGATATCATCATCCTTTTTCGAATTTAATTCTCCCTAATTTTAATAAATACACCAAGTTCTTGGAGATTTTTTCTAAATTTTATATATTGTTTCCAACATAGAACACATACTGCGGAATAAGTAATTTGCCATGGATATAACATAATATCTATTTATAGCTGTAGATATAATTTATTTTCGCTCGCTGAACGCCGGCGGAATCCAATTTTCCAGAACTCTCTTCATCATCGCATTTCGAATTCAACCGTAGTTTTTTTTTTTTTTTTTTTTTTTTTTTTTTTTTTTTTTTTTTTAATATAATTTCAGGTTTGCGGTTTTATTCCTCCCAGCGTTTTATTTCGCGCCACCACCGAGAGAAACCGCATTACGGCTGCTGAATTATTTTCCACTTTTTTTCGTCGCGTTATTAATCTTCTCCGATCCTCAATTTTCGATAATCTTGGTTCGTGTATCATTTCGCCCTTTTCCGATACACCGAAGATGAAAGGGTACAATCTTGCTTCTACGAGACGCGCGCGCTACATACACGCGATACCTATGTACGTTACGTAAACGTACGCGGAGAAGAAACAGAGAGAGAGAGAGAGAGAGAGAGAGAGGGGGTGAAATAGCTAATAGGAGAGGAAGGAAGGCGCGAGGAGAGGCGAGAGATGGGGTGGGTTCGCTGCTTCGTGCAGCGGACGCGGAGAGAGTGATTTAATCAAGCCGTCTGCATTCGATTATCGGTCCGCAGTTACGTGGATCGTTACGTCGTTTCTCCGTGCAGAACGCGATTCGCCTTGCGCTAATTTCGCGCTCGTGCACTCGCTCTCTGGTCCGCCGGGCTCGTTCACGTTTAAGACGCGCTCACATAAGCTGCGACAGATAATATAGCATCTGGGCGGAAGGTGGTGGAAACGTCATAACTCAAAATGCGAACGCGTTCGGAGGGAAGTTTTTAAATAGCTGAAGTCGCAGAAAGAAAATGGTAAACGTAATCACTTTAAATCATATTATCACCTTAAGAAAGATAAGTGAGCAAATTTAATATATAATTGTATTATAGAATTACTTCGACAATCGATTATCAATTTCACATTTCTGGATTTATTTTTCTATATATTTTATAATATACCTATACCAAGTTTTTAGAAATTTTTTTTTATTTTCTCTAAATTTTATTTAATGTGAGGTACATGTATTTCTATTGAGAGCAATTTGCCACGGGTGTAATTTTTATTTACGGTTCTAAACATATATTATAGTTTATTGATCAAATTGTCTGGTTTAATCCTTAAGCAGCGGTATTTCTGCGACATTACTTTGGACACATCGTGGTTGCGTTCACTTAATGTTTCAGTTACTGCCGAGTATTAAAGGAGCCTTACATATTTTATTCATCCGAAATCTTGCGATTATTCCTTCGATATATGCAACAGCTTCTGCAATAGGTTTTATTAAAGCTTCACGTAGCTCATTACTGTTCCACCAATCCGATCAAATGTTCGTTAAGAACGGATTGATTTTCCATTATTCGAAGAATTCGACCACATACTTAGTGACTTTTTTAACAGGCGCTTAATTTTTGAAAGATATATATATATTATGTGTTAGAAGATAATCGAGTTGTGTTGTCGAAGTGTCTTACCTTTTATATAAGTATTAAAGAAGCAGACGCTCGTTATTTGCTTCTTTATACGTTAGTCAATTCAGAGTTGCTCCCTTTATTCGCTCGAATTTGGCTTCTTGACTCTCTCATTTTGTGTTAATCTTTAAAAATTCAATAAAATCCTTAAAGATTTGCCTTAAAAACAAACTCTTATTATCTATGTTTATCGTTAATTCAATTTGTCTAAAGTTCGCTATTTAATTTGAGTAACTCTACGATTATCACTTGCGCTAATTTAACTTAACAACCGCCAATTTATTGTGTTTTTAAGACTGCAGCATATCGATCAGGTTAGGTTAGGTTCCGTCAATATTTTATCTGGATGGATCTAATGGAACTATAGAGGCTTAGGTGAACGACGACGAGGCCGTTAAACGAGCACAAATTGGCCGGTTTCCGATAAATATCGACTCGGACGTAAAGCTGCAAGAGCTTTACGAGATTAATAGTCTTACCCGGACGCCATGATGAGCAACGGGAGTTGCCGCCATCTTAGAAATCGCCATCGCGAATATACCGTCGCCGCCGTGCCATGATGCTCCCCGCGAACCTCCGCCCTTCGTTTGCCGAACCTAACTGAGTGTAACTTAGCCTAGCGTCTCACGAAATTACCCTACCCGACCGCGGAGTGTAATTAAATCGTTACAGCAGCCTCGCCGCGAGGAGATCAGCTCTGGAAAATGGCGGCCGCTTTGAAGGCGCTCACGGCAATTCGCCGAATTTAGCGGCTCTCAAGTCCCCGTCGTGATTCGATTATACGATATTAATTGCGAACCTAGGCGAGCATATTCAAGCGCCCTTTACTTCCCAACTAATGGAACTTGTCTTCCACTCTTTGAGGGAAAACGTTAACTCGTTCACTTTGCATTCACGCTTAAGGTTAACTTGGGCGACGCAACCATGAAACTTCTTCGAAGTTATCTTCATCTTATTTTATACATAAACCTCGAGGGGCAAAAAGAGCGAGAAAGAGGATTTTAAACAAACTTTGAAAGAATATTTTTCAATATTTTTGTATCTAAAAGTTGGAATCAATTATTGTGCTGAAATTTATTTTTCTTCTTTTTAATTTAATTACTAGAAGAATCATTCTTAAATTATTCTAACGCAGATATATGATGTTCGCGAAACGGAAGACTGGATATACCGATACCGATATCGCGATCGCCAACCCGAACCTCTAAATCAATGTAACCCTAACCTAACATAACCCGATCGCCGGATCGGCGGATGCCAGCTCGCGTTTAGAGCAATGGCGGCGGGGCAATGGATGCGTGGGCCTATGTATCATAATCTCGACAGTCCGGGGGTTAGTTAGCAGTTTGTTTGTACCCGAATATCCGGCCGGCCGGATGCCGCATGCCGCGTCGCCGGATGCGGCGAGGCACGCGGAGACGCATACTAACGGCGCGCGGCCGAATAGTTCGGATGTGCCGCGCTTTTTCGAAACGAGGTTGAAGCTCCTTCGTGCACCTGTTCGTGTCCGCTGGATTCTCAAATAACGAGAAGCACGAAGATACCAAGATAAAATCGATAAGAGTCGTTTAAACTTGTTTTTCAATTTTCGCGTTTTGTGACGATCGACGGGAGAAAAATAGAGCCTTGGCGGGTTTCCATTGTTAAGAATGATTATTATCATACTTGGATCATTAATTTATCATATTTATCTTATGACAAATGGAAGATGATAAATTTACCATGTATGATGAATGGATATATATGAATTTATCATATTTGGAAAATAAATCTGACAAAACTGTATATCGATTTTACTTACATTTAGTCATAACGCTGACGAAAATAAAAAAATCGTGAAGCATTAAATCGGGAAGTGCAATGAATGTATTTTTGTACATTATTGTTATAAATATATACGCGAGGAGAATAATGTTTCTGAAATTAAGACTTCGCTGCAACTTGGAAATTCATTTATTTCGCAAGGAGGTAAACATAATTAAAAAGTACACCTTCCCAAGCTGATCCGCGAGCGAACTTCTCTCGTTTAGATCTCTCCGAGTAACGCGGAACGCGAATTTACGAGCAGCGTATATTGATTTTACGTGATTCATTGTGAGTTTCATGATATTCCGTAATACAATACTTCTATATTTGAGGGGCCACTCTACGATATTATGCCGAACGGTTTATAAAAGCGAAACATCCAGCAAAATAGCAATAATTCAAACGGCACCGTTCAACTACGCATTCATCAATTTTAATCAACGGTAATCGATAAGTGCAACATGGGCTCTTTTCGCGCGAGCGAGCGCGCGCATTTTCGATTTAATAGACGGCTGTTTAATTTTGCGTTTTTCCCGCATCAGTGCTGATTGAATTACCCATCCGGGCGTCCCGAACGCACTGTCTCCATTTCCTCTCGCGCCGTTCCGACCCAACGACCTGTGACCTTCCGCCATCCACCATCCACTATCCGCCGGCTTCTTTCATTCGATGCTCTCGATGTCTACACACTCCCGTGCACACTTCGATGCCGTGCTCTACAGTGTGTTTCAAAGGCCGGCTAAACGCGAATTGAGCTAATTAAATTAATTAATTGAATGTCTGTCACTATCCGACGAAACTAATAGAAATTGCGATAGTTGTAAAGCATATAGCTCAAAGAACTTGCAGGTACATTAAAATTTAAAAGGAAGTATTTAATTATTATTTTATATATATCAAAAAATTTAAGAAAATGCGAGAAATAATAATTCTTCATTCCTATAATCTAAATTAAAATATTTATATTAAATATTATTATAATATTTTATATTTATAAAATAATAATTATTTTCAAGTCGATTCTTTATAATGGATCCGAAAAGATTCGTATGACGGATAGATGGTTTTTACGACCTCATCGGAACGAGATGGAAAGACACTGCCGAAAAGTGTTTTCGCATTAAATATGAATACGCGGAGAGGATGAAACGTGATGGCAAAATAAATGGCGGGGGAGTATATATCATGGTAATGCAGGTTACTCGTAATTCATGGCAACGCGCGCGAGTCCACGGCGTGATGGGAGGCGATATTAAAGTGATTTTCATTTTTCGTACGATTCATTATATCTGCCACATTTAGGAGTGTCGTTAATCATCGGGGCGTTATTAAACGCCGCCGAATATAAGACGACCAATTAAATTTCCGAACAAACGTGCGGATTAGCGCGCGCTAATCGTATGATTTATACATGTACGATATTTGTACACACATATACGTGTGTCTGTAAATGTTATAATTTAAACTCACCGTAGACGTGATCTGAATTTCAGATGAGGAATCCGGGGTCTACACGGGGAAACCATTGCCCACTTATAGACCGAGCTCGCAGTTGGTGCCCCTGGGAGGTACACTCAGACTCTTCTGCGAGGCTTACCTGGGCAAGGTTGACCTGCCCGACGCCAAGAACTCCGTCACTTGGTCGAAAAGCGACAGCAACGTGACACTGCCCAGTCACGGTAGGATAGCGCAGCACAGAGTGTCGCGGTAAGTCGAGAGAATAATTATGCGCGGAACATATTTCCACCCGGTAAATATATTAAACGTATTTGAATAGTTTGTAAAAATTCTGTAATTAAGAAAGGTACGCAATATTAAAAATAAGAAAGATAATTATAAATAAAGAATATAGATCTGCACCTTAGAGATAAAGAATCCGTATCGTATTTCCAGTTTTTCTTGCATTGACAGTTGTTCCGAAAAATGTCAGTTCAATTATTTTACTAAAAACTCAATAAATCAAGTTTTGCTACTTTTATTTTATATCTAAAAAAATACAGCAAAGGAGATGCTGTATGGAGATATGGTTCTTTTACTTCTAAGGTACGCAGATAAAGAGAAACTAGAGAGATAACGCAGAAATATAAACATCGAATAAAATCATTTCAAGGCATTTTCAGTCAAAAATTTATAGATTGGACTCGTATTGATGTCTTGATATTTAAAATAGACATAATATAATAATTGAAAAGATAACTGAAATTGAATGAGATATTTACAATAAGAAAACAATTCATTTAAAGCTATATAGTTAAAACGCAGAGATAAATTGCAAGACTTTAGAAACCTTTAATTGTATAGAAGCGGATTTAGAAGACATGTCGACGTGTCCCGAGAGAAAGATCTGGATTATTAAAATTATTAAACATATATTAAAACAACCTTAGAGAGAAAGTACTAAAATCAAAAGAAATATTTATAACAAACTAAAATTAAAAAAAACTTTAAAGAACTAACTATAATGCGAGGATAAACTGCAAGACTATAATAGAGACTTTTGCGAGCGGATTTAGAGATCGAACTGTGTCGATGCTTCGATCTGAATAGGATCTTACAAAGTGTCAAAGGCAACGATATAGCTGAATGCCTTGTGCGAAGCAGCGCGCGTAATACGTGAACATTCGGCTGGCTCAGCAATTTAACGTTCTCAGTTCTTCCGGCTCCTGCTCACCCCCGCTGCGTGTCGGACGACGCTGCGTCGCGTAGGTCGTCTCTTGCGCTCGCGAGAGCGGGAGAGCTACTCTCTATTCCCTCGTAACTCAATTTTCCCGGCGATGCGGCCGTCACGGCGCATCGCCACGGTAAACACGGGCAAAACCACCGACTCGGCAACATACATCGCCGATGAGGAAGCCCGCCCCGCGTCGCTCCGCACCGCGCCGCGGCACCGGCACCGGCATTACAGGCGAAATTACTCCCCCGTATACTGCTCGCTCGGGATCCTATATACGCGGGCGACGCGTGCGAGAGCGGACGATTCGCCGTCGAGCGCAATTTTATTCCGCCGGATAATTGGATCCTCGGGGCCGCAGACTCCGAGGCGTCGTGTTCCTCGGTCTCCAGCCCCCGCCCCTTCTCGCTCGGTCCCGTACATCTCGGCATTATCCGGGCCGCGAGCGCCTGGAGCCGAAATCGTTGTGAGAAAGTCAGTTCGGAGATTTTGACTTTAATTGTATTCTGCGTCTATCTCGTTATTTTAACGAGATCTTCCATGCATCCGGGAAGCGTGAACCGACTTAGATATTTTCGATTAATGAAGTAGCGGGTCTCGGAAAAAATTTTAGAATAGATGTAAAATGAACGGAAGATTTGAATATTTTGAAAACGATCTGGGTCTTCTTAAAATAGAACATCGTTTATATTTAGCTTTGATTCATGCATTCAATGTGTTAACAAGCAAATAAACTAAGACTGATTTAATAAGTAATGATATTAGATCGTTCCACATTCCAAAATTTTTGAGAACAAACTTCCTATTTTTAAATAATTTTCTGTTTTAAGATAAAACTTTACTCATATAATTTAACCTCGATTTACTTTAATAAACAAATAAAATGAGAATGACCTACCCATATAGGGTTTTACTAATGGTCCTATTCTGGCCCAAAACTGGTCCCCAAGTCACCAATATTGGCGTGATAATGGCAGCCACGACTGGCCCAGCAATGGGACTTCTCTGGAATGATAACTTCGGTCCAGCAATGGGTAACAATGTACGGCCAAACGTGGCAACCAATCATGGGCCATTAATGGTTAATCTGTCCTGCCAATATTTGACCATTAATGTCTAATTTATTATAAAATATAAATTTCTGGTAAATTGGAGAAGCCTGGAAGAAGAAAACCGCGATAAAACGTGTAAGAAGTCTATAATGAATAATGCATGCAAAATATGTAAAAGTAACACACTTGTGTTTGTAGTGTGCAGTCTTCAAAAATAAAGATATTATTTACTAAAATAAAGTTACATTAACGTCACATTAATCTAAAAATGTGCCACGCTTTATTATAAAAATGTATATGCCACGAAACAACTTATATACAAGTTGTGCAATGTGCACAGGGGGGACAATCTCCCATGTATTTGGCGAGATGACTGTTTGCAGCGCACTCTGGTATTCTCGGGAGTGAATTAAAAGCCAATATGGCGTCTCTCCCGCTGTATTTAAATGTTTCCTATCATATTAGACAACCTTATTTCTAGTTTTAAGTATTTAAGGACAATGTTCTTGTTTTAATTGTATATGATTGCATATAATTTATGCATAAATAAGCATAAATAAGCATAAATAATTATATAAACATATATAACTAAAACAAGAAAATTATTGTTAAATACTTAAAACCAGAAATTGTTATCTAGTATGCAAAACCAATTTTCTTATTTTAATTGTGTGTGTGTGTGTGTGTGTGCGCGCGCGCGCGCGCGTGCCCGCGTGCGTGCGTGTGTTTATACATAAGCTTAAATATTTATATGCCAATTCATATAATTAAAATAAGACTATTGCTTTTAAATATTATATAATTTATAATTAATCAATGCAATAAACCAATATTGAATAAAAACTAATCCATGTGATTTAATATTATAATTTAATTAATCTTTAAACTTATTAAATACAAATATAAGAATAAATTCTTCAAAATAATAACATATAAAATATATATTTTTGTAGAACAACAATTCTCTGCTCAAATATCGTCAATTTATTAAAGTTTAATATCATGTAATAACAATATAATCTAAAGTTAAAGTTTAAAACATTTGTCATCGTCAAAAGAAAATTAGCTTCCAAAAGTTAATTATAATAACGGATTATTTTACAAATTAGAAACGAATAAGATATCAAATAAATATAATAATATAAAATATCAAATGTATTATTAAAATTATTATTTAAATTATTAAATAATACCAATGTGAGGAATTGCAGAAATTAAAAATTTAGAATATAATTTGTATCAAAAATATTTATTTTATAATAAAATTTTGTTTATGTAACATAATAAACAATACATACGCCCATAATGAAGCTACCTTGATCAATCCATCCTGTGCGGACAACAAACCATATGTACGTACATGTATACTATACTTATACGATACTTATATTATACTTATACTATACTTATACACTATATATCAAGTGCGACAACATGGTAGTAACACACATATATATATATATATATATATATATATATATATATATTATACATCATCAGCAATCTTTTTACTATGTTTTTTATAATAATTTTCTGCAGCCTGCATAAGAATATCTCCGTTATTTGGATGTATTATGCCTTTTAATATTTTTGTAATATATTGAAAATAATTTCTTATGAGCCAATCAACACATTTGCATATTATAATTTCTTTTAATGATGCAACATGGTCGCATTCTAAAAAGTTAAAACGTATACTTTCTATTAAATTGTTCTTAATATGTTTTGAAAATTGTTCTAAATGCGAAATAATTGGCAAGTAAGAATAAGTAACATTAATAATTTTTGAAAAATAAATATTATTTTGTTGTAAGGCATTTACATTTGTATGGCACATTTCACAATTTCTCACATACTTTAAAGTTGCTTT
The DNA here is from genome assembly GCA_030770255.1 of Temnothorax ravouxi. Taxonomy (NCBI): domain Eukaryota; kingdom Metazoa; phylum Arthropoda; class Insecta; order Hymenoptera; family Formicidae; genus Temnothorax; species Temnothorax ravouxi. Next base: position 49,598 of record JASTWP010001755.1, on the reverse strand, counting down.
TCTTATTATTGATATTGGTATGGTAGCTGCGACATTGATATCATCTGTCATAGATATGTCTTGTAATGAAGTAGGTATATTTGATATAGGTAAAGGCAAAGATTGATTTTTTTTTGATAATGCTAAATGTAACAGTTTCTTTAAATTAATTAAAAATCCAGATGTATTATCTGCTTCGCAATTTTCTTTTGTGTAAGTTTGAATGTAAGTATTTATTAATAAACTTTTATAATATCCTAAGAAACTATTACAATTAGGATTTATATTCCGCATACCATGTTGTCGCACTTGTCCGAAAAAGTTTTCAATTGGATCTTGGTTAAACGCTCTAGTTGTAAACGTTACAAATTCAATTTCGCGTAAATAATTACTTAATAATCGGAAACCTTCTAGTGTATGTATCCAATTTTGTAATACTGCAGGAGTTTTTCGATCATTTGGTCTTTTCTTTATAAATTCCATTGTCTTAATGACTGCTATTGCATCAATCCACAACTGTTCATATTCATTATTTTCTAATTGTACACTACCGTTTAAACTATCGAATAATTCATTAAAAAAGAACAGCAGTTCAGCAGTATCTACTCCTTCAGGTGGCATGGTTTTATTGGAAATGGAACTGCGGCTATTACTTTTACTCATCAGTGCCATGACTGTTGATACAGTATAACTAAAAACTTGAGTACAATGTGAAACTTTCATTTTTTTAATTTTATTTGGTATAACATGAAAATCTGTCAATTTAGGCATTGCCCGAAAATGCCCGTTGCTATTATCAATTTCATATGCATCTTCTATATGTGACCATTTTGCTATACGTATCTTGCCATCTTCTAATTTATATTGCAAATCTTTAGTTAATAAATTGTTTCGTATACATTTCAACAAATGTGGTGGGTCATATAATGGGATAATACGTTCTCCATTAATAAATATTATGTCATGTTTTAAATCTATATTATTATGAAATGCCTCTCGTTTTGAATCCAGGATTAAATGTCGTATAGCCTTTACATTACTACTACCTTGATCACATATTGATGCTACAATTTTTAATCCTGCATTATGTGCTCTTTTAACAATCTCCTTAAACGTGAATATAATACTTTCCCATGGAGTTGTTCCTTTACAAAAAGAGAATACAACAGGTTGTTTCCATGGTTTAGTACCATATATTCCTTTTAACATCCAAACAAGTACATGATCAGCTATTTCATTTGTTCTATTATAGCCATCATCGGTAAAACCTTCAATCAAATCGGCAGCTGAATTGTATGTCAACGAAGCATCCAATTTCATTTCGTCGAATATTAATGTGCAATATTTATATTTATCATCGGCAAATGAAGCTACACGAACTTTTATTTCTTCAAAAATTGTTTCGCAAATACCTGGTTTAAGAATAATCTGTTGTATAAGTTTTCTTAATAATTCTTTACAAGGTAAATAAAATATTTGTGCCATATATCGATACGCCTTTGGACTTTTTTTACAAAGTGCTAATGCTAATGCCTTATCTTCGAATGTATATGTTCTCTTATATTTATTTTTACCAAAATTTCTCAAATGACATATAAAAAAATCTTTAGCTGGTGATTGCATTTTATGAAGTACATCAAGTGATTTCATTTTTATGTGCTTTTCTGCTTCGCGTAATCTACATTCTAAATTATTTTTGCGCGCAGAAATACGTCTAACAGTATTTGTTAATGAAATTATAGTATTGTATATTTTTTGCTCGTTAGGTTTAAGGTGTTTCTTCCTGCTTACGTCAAATAATTTCAGGATAGAAACTGAAAGATAAACCAGAAGAACGCGTGGTTAAGAAAAAGAATATATTTGAACATACGAATAGGGTCCGATTGACCACAGCCTACTCAGAGCTAGTCCTAAGCTGCAGGGCTAGTGAAAAAATTCTAGGCACCGCTCGTAAGTAGCTATGGTTAATCGCAACATGGTCAATCGGATCCTTACCTGTATATGTACATTCACATATATTCCTTCATACATAGTGAAGAGAAAATATTGCTGAATTAATGATAATTTAAACAAATAGTAAATCCCTTATTTAATCTGCCACCACTCAATAATACGCATGTTTGAAAATTATTAATATTATGTGTATTATAAGTTCATGTGTATATAATAGCAGATAAGAAATGTATCTAAAATTATATAATTGTTAATAAATTGTAAACATATCTGTTCTTTTCTATAAAAAATATTATTTTATTACAATATAAATATTTATTCTTTAATATTTTTGTATTCATTTTATTTTAAGATTATTTTTTATTTACACTTTTACTTATCTAAACTACTTACCTACTTACCTATCTATTATACATCAAATATAATTTAAAACTATAGAAAAATTATTTAAGAGGATTTACTATACGTTCATATACAGGTCTATTCGTTTTCGCTGCACTTCTGAACTGGTGCAACATAGTGCAATAAGTTCCCATACAGCACAGATTCTTGCAGAAAGCTTCCAGAAAGGTTTCAAAAACATTTCAACTTTTCACATTTCATGTGTAACATCTCTGAAAGAATTCTGCAATATGTCATATAAAATGTTGCAATAGAAATGTTTTTTAAACCTTTCACATGAAGATAATTTTTCAAAACTTTTAGTTGAGTTATCTCTGAATCGTTTCACATGAAATAATTTTATAAATCTTTCAGTTGAGCTGTTTCTAAAACCTTTCTCACGAAATAAATTTGAAAACGTTCAGTTGATTTATTTCTGAATTGTTTCATATGAAATAATTTTGTAAACCTTTCAGTTGAGCTGTTTCTGAAACCTTTCTCACGCAATAAATTTGAAAACTTTCAATTAAGTAATTTCTGAATCGTTTCATATGAAACGATTTTGTAAACCTTTCAGTTGAACTGTTTCTGAAACCTTTCTCACGCAATGAAAATTTTTAATCAAGTTATTTCGGAAACATTTTATAAAATATAATTTTGCAAACCTTTCAGTTGAGTTTTCGATGAAACTTTATACACATCTAGGAGAAGTAAATATAAACGAATTTAGAAATTTTTAATTGCAGCCCTAAAAACCACACCCATCATATGTAGGGCTTTTTGCTTTTCTCAGATATAAATTATTAATATTATATTATGTAATGATATACGAATCTTTTATATTAACGCCGTTGTGGTCACACCTCCTTAAAATAACGTAGTAGTCACACGGGGTCCAATGGACCCCACAACAGTTGCCATTTGCGTTCTTTTTGATGTATCAACTCAAACCTTGAACTGGAATTTAGTTTATGACTTTCTCTTTATAATCCAATAATTTTTAAAATTGTTTTATGTTGAAAAAACGCAAGAAAAAATTTTGTTTTGAGAATTTTGACTTTTTTCACAAAAATATTAATCAAAAATTTTTTAGATAGAGCAAAAAAACTTTATGCGTTTTACTCTCGAAATAGTATCTATACTTTTAAGAAAAAAAAGCCTGGGGTCCACTGGACCCCATGTGACCACAACGGGTTAATATAATCAATTGTTGTTGCATTGTTTTTAATATTTGCCAGTTAATAAATAATTTCAAATTTTTGAACACTAAAGATGCTTATATACGATATGAACATAATCTAGAAGGAATTAAGCATCAGAACCAGAGGATCGTCACTAGCCCGTTCGATCATGGAAGTCAAGCAACTATGGCACGCCGTTTTGCTATTTATTAATAGGATTTTGTAATCTAAAATAAAAATTCAGTAATTGATTTAAATTGAAGTAGATAGTTTTTCGGAACCATTTTTATTATGTCATAACATAATAAAAATGAATTAAAATTATGTATTCACGTAAAATTAATTCAAAATAAAAATTTTATGAATAAATAGCAAAACGGCGTGCCATACATAGAGTGAGGTACAGTTTATATGTCGAATTATTTTTATGTCAAGACATAATTTTAATTCATTTTTATTATGTCATGAGATAATATTAATGTATTTTTATTATGTTGTAACATAATAATAATTGCAGAAATATAAATTATGTAAGCTATCATAGTAATTCAGTAAATTAAAATTATGCTACAACATAATAAAAATTCACGAATTAAAATTATGTCATGGTTAATAGAATTTCAGTGAATAAAAATTATGCTATGACATAATAAAAATTGAAAATTAGAATTACGTGCTACTATCATTTCAATCCTAGATTTCATATAAAATTTTAAATTGAAAGAAATTTTTATTATGTTAAAACATAATATTTATTGAGAATTTCCATTATGTACATAATTTTAATTCTTGAATTTTTATTATGTACATAATTTTAATTCTTAAATTTTTATTATGTACATAATTTTAATTCTTGAATTTCCATTATGTACATAATTTTAATTCCTGAATTTTTATTATGTACATAATTTTAATTCTTGAATTTTTAATATGTACATAATTTTAATTCTTGAATTTCCATTATGTACATAATGGAAATTCAAGAATTAAAATTATGTACATAAAAATTATAAAATTAAATTTATGTACATAATAAAAATTCTAGAATTAAAATTATGTACATAATACAAAATCGGCAATTACAATTATGTGCATAATTTTAATTTCCGAAAAAATTTTATGTTATAACATAAAATAATTCCAGAATTAATATTTTGTCTAGACATAATTTTAATTCTGCATTTTCATTTATGTAATAGCTTAATAATAATTCGATGAATTATAAATATGTCTAGACATAAAATAATTTCTTTTCTTTGAGTATCAATTTAATTTGGTAGAATTTTTATGATAGTATTAAATAGCAAAACAGCGTGCCATAAGCAACTTTGAGTGCGGTTACTACTTGGATGGGTGACCGCCTGAATAAAAAAAATACGGCAATATATTTCGGAAACCTTTCAACACACTTTCTCAGAAAGGTTTCAAGTGCGAGAATCGCGGACATTTTGCTATTCCAGAGCTGTCTCAGAGATGTTGCAGAAACATTTTGAAATATTTATGACATGTTTCAACTCCATCAGATAAAACATTTTTTAAATATCTCTGAAAGGTTTCAGATATATTTTGGTAAACTTTCAGCACGGTTTCAGAAAGGTTTCAAGTGCAAGAATCGCGGACATTTTGCTATTCCAGAGATGTCTCAGAGCTGTTGCAGAAACATTTTGAAATATTTATGAGATGTTTCAACCTATCGAATGAAACATTTCTTAGATATTTCTGAAAGGTTCTTGTGCTGTATGGGTTAGAATAAAACAAATATATTTTTTTTTATTCTAACTTATTGCACTAGTTCAAAAATGCAGCAAAAACGAATAGGCCTTATGTTTAAAAACATTTAGAAAATCACAAGAAAGATGGTACATATTGGTTACGTTCAGTAGATAGTAAGATTAATAATCATTGGAATTGATTGGGTAAATCTGAAAATAAATGTTAATCATTATCCAATATAATTATTAAGAGAGAATTCACACCTTGGCAGACTAGCAAAAAGCAGAAGCCAATCAGAACTCGCACTGGTAGTAAGCACGATTACGAGCACGATTTCTGATTGGTTTCTGCTTTCCTGTCAAGATGTAAATTCTTTTTAAGTATCGCGTTCTGCTGAACATAGCCATATTCCATACATATGTATTGTATTTATATATATAGAGATATGTATATATTACGGCGTTTTCTCCCTTTGATTGTATATTTTACACACTCGTGTAATCTCATACTTATAGTATGAGTATATATATATTTTTTATATATTACAATAATAAATTATAAATTTTTAACAAAAAAGTAATTTTTTTCTTTTTAAATTTTTATCATAACATATAAGAACGAGTAATTTTTACTAAAATTAATAAAAGATAGTTGTAGATTTAATTGTATAACATAGAAATAAATATTAATTGAATAAAGTTTTAGGTTTAGAAAAAATGTTAATAAAAATTTAAAGAAAAAAATTACTTTTTTTTGTTAAAAATTTATAATTTATTATTGCCTAAAATATTTTGCTAAATTTTTGCAGTTAAATTAAAAAAATGTATACTATTCTATTACATATTCAATACTATTGTATTACTATAATATTATTATATTACATATTACTACAATACTAATCGAATAAACGTTTCAAATTTTATTATTATTAAGTTATATAATTTCTTAACACAATACATATTTTAAACTAAAAATAAATTTTATAAATGTCCGATACCTTTCTTTTTTTCCTTCTTCACTTTCCTTACTGATATTTGTTTATTTTTGATAACTTTATCTTCTACAGTGTGTTCTTGATCCTGTAGAATTCTCACATCGTTTATAATTGGTCCATCTTTTTCCATATATGATGCTAGAACATCTAATTAACATAATATTACATATATTAACTTTCCAAAAATTAAAATAATAATATACAAACTTTATTTTATGATGTAATTAATTTAAACTGAAATATCATTGACTTTAACTTCTCAAATGCTAGTAAAAAAAATTTTAGAAAAAATAAGAATATAAAATAAAATATGAAAATTAAAATAATATTAATTTTTTCTTATAAAAGTCGACATAAGATATGTAACAAAATATAAATTTTTTTATAATTACAAAATCTAAAAAAGATATATAAAAAAATAAAATGTAAAAAAATTTTATACAAACCTATTATTTCATTATCGTCGATACAATTTATTGCATTTTCTTTGCCCATTGTTGCATCTTCTTTGTCCATTGTTGCATCTTCTTTGTCCATTATTGCATCTTCATCTTTATCCACATCTATAAATATAAAAATAATTATTTCAAATACATTCTTAATATATAAAAAATTTTTCTATATATAATAGATATTTTGTTCTATATAACTTAAAATATCCTACAACTTACATTTTAATGAACTTTCAACAACTTCCTTATTTACATTTTCTGTAATTTCAGTTGACCTATTGGACCCATAATTCAGTGTGTCATACTCGATGTCAAAAGAAATTGGTTCTGTAAAAATATGTTTTAGAATTAATTTAATATTATCCCAATCGGAAATTTCTGACTTAAGCCATTACTTACAACGGGCGTAGTACTACACCTGTAATGGCTTGCCGCAGTTGGTTGACCCGTACAGGTACGGTACTGGTTACACTTCAGTTTCAGTACTGCGCCTATGTCAAAAGACCAGCACTGGCATACAAGTCTTGGCCCAGTATTGGCGTAATTCTGGCTTAATAGAAATTGAGTTTATGATGGCAAACCCGTATATCATACAGCTATGCCAAGCGTTGGCAGAATACTGACATCTTAAAATACCAGCACTGGCATACAAGTCTTGGCTCAGTATTGGCATAATTCTGGCTTAATAGAAATTGAGTTTATGATGGCAAACCCGTATATCATACAGCTATGCCAAGCATTGGCAGAATACTGACATCCTACGGGCTGAGTGGCGCGGGCGACTGCGCGGGCTCGCGCGGCAAGAGAGTTCGGCTCGCGCCCGCTACGCGGCGCATCGCCAGTATTTTTTCGCGTGATTAAGATTCAACATCGACTCCTATATCTAGGGCAGCTCGGCAGGGTTTCTCCAGCGTTCTCAAGTTCGCCAGTCAGGGCGTTCTCACTAGTAGGGTCTCTGACATAACTCTTTTTGATTACGAAGTGTCCTCATCCGGGGCCTTGCGTTTATACCTGCTTTGCAGGGCATTAACTTTTTTCGGTAAGAGTCGACAGAGAGCAAAATTCAAATAATATTGTAACAATAATAGATAGTTTGCCATCTATTATACTATGCCATCACAATACTGGTTTGCTACTACTGTCGCATCACTGGCAAACCAGTACAGAACATCGTTATCATCCCAGACATATGTCAGTATCGCGCCCGTAGTTACGTCGGTACTGCGCCAACACTCAGCCTATACTGGCCTAGTACTGGTTTGCCACTACTGGCGCATCACTGGCAAACCAGTACAGAACATCGTTATCACCCCAGATATATGCCAGTACAGGTGCAACACTGGGCTGCCGGTACCGCGCCAGTAATGCCAGTACTGGGGTGGTACTGCGCCCTTTGTGGATTTCTTAATGGGATACAACATATATATTACTATATCAAAAATTACTCCTAAATAAATCCTAATTCTTAAAAGATTTACCTGGCAGCAATAATGTTGGAATAGTGTGGTAACTTAATTTTTTTCTTAATTTATATTTTTCTTCGAAGTGATCTTCACAAATGGTCCTTCTTCTTATTTTTTCCACAGGTAAATCCAGTAAAGCAGAATTTCCAGTGCTAGTTAACCATTTTATAAATCGTTGTTTATCTTTATGAGGATTAGGAAATTCGTACATTTGCTTCTTTCGTGAAAAGCATCCTAATATTGCACACTTCTTGTGACTCATTATGCTAAAATAAATATTCACTTTGTGATTGACGCCACCCTGGGCAATGGTCGTGCCGAATAACAGCTTGTTCAATTCCTCGTCGTTGCGAATGGCGAGTTGAAGATGACGGGGAATAATCCTTCTTGTCTTCTTGTTTTCACAAGCGGTGTTATCGGCCAATTCCAATATTTCAGCGGTGAGATATTCTATTATCACGGTCAAGTAGACCGGTGCATCGGCGTTAACACGCTCGGCGTAATTTCCTTCCTCAGCAGTTTGTGAATACGGCTCACGGGGAATTGCAGTCCCGCTCTTTTTCTTGATCTTCTTGGTCCTTAACTCTTTTTAAACCCGCTACTTTTCACATACACAAGACGAATTTAAGAATGACGAAGAAAAAGAACGGCCGGGCATTGCGGAGAAAGGCATATAATTTTTCAATTCTTGATGGGAAACTTCAATCTCCAGCGATACTAGCGCACTCTAGTAGACCCGGGGCTGCATAACATAAAACTCTTGGTCCGTATCTCAGTTTGTCCCCCCTGAATGTGCAGTTCCGTCATCAATCTTATACCATCGTTCGTCATATTTTAAATTTGAGAAACGGATCTCATCGGATGCCATCTATCGGATGATCTGATACCAGACGGCAACCATAACCTCCTTAACATGCTTAATGCCAAGCATGGGCGAATGCAGTAAGCCAAGTATTGGCCAATCATTGGTCACCGTATGTCGGGCCAAACATTAGCGCCATAGCAAAATGTACAGTTCTTTTATCTGAATGGCACCCAATCATTCGCCAAGCATGGTCCACTATAGAATGCCAAGTATCGGCCAATCATCGGGTACCATATATCGGACCAGCATTGGCCCAATGTTAAGTCTGGCAAGCCCTATATGGGTATAACAATGGTATTAGTTCATCTGCAATTGTCCGCAAACTTTTTATGCTGGCGAACCCTTTAAAAATTGGTTGTTTTAGTATATATATATATATATAAAATTGAATTAGTTTTTAAATATTTTAATATACATACAGTTTTTTTATACAGCAGTAAATTAAATTGCATATTATTAAGTTATAAACATTTTTCGACACAGTTTACGCACCATTACGTTAAGTAATAAAAAAATAAGCTGAAACTGATCTAATAAGTAATGATATGTTACTTTGCAATATTTGATATTGCTAAAAATAAAAAAAAATCAGCATTTGAATCTGGCGAGTCGAATTTAATGATCGTTTTTGGAGTCCGTAAGCCAATAAGAATCTGTCGTAACATCCTACGGCGGCGTGTATCGGGTAACGTGATGGACTCCCCGAAGAATACGTGCTCGCGAAACGAGCGCATTCGTCTCTCAAGGCGAGTGGGAAAGAGAGAGAAAGAGAGAGAGAGAGAAAGAGAGACTATTTCGAATTCCCCGAGCGCGAACGAGCCGCGGCGCGGCGCGTCTCTTAATTAGTGGTCGGATTCGCTACCTGTACATCTCGCCCTCGCACGCCGCCCAAACGCCGTTGTTCGTGTAAACTAGACTTTACATCAACGGCGAGCCGGTGGTTCCCGCCGGCACGGGGGGGAAATTGAGTTAAGCCGGAAGGGCCGAGAGTAGTCGGCGCTCCGGGAAAGGGGACAGTGAGATTTATCTTAACAATAACCCTTCAGGCGCGCGACGTCGTACGGGGGCGTCTTTTAAAAATAAGTGCGAAAAAGGTGTGGAGAGCGGCGCGCGCAAAACGGAACTCCGTTATCCCGAGCTCTTCCGAGAACGATACTTATACGAGCCGTTTACTTTTTGAAAGTGCGGTGTAAGTTCAATTTCGAAAGAAATAAGTTAAAACTTGTTTCTTTTACAGATTTTTACTTACCTTTTATTTTTTTCTATTTTGAAGTTCAATGCTTTACAATATTTTTCCGAATAAATCAATAGAATTAGCTTGGTTGTTAAACGAAATTGCATAAATGATTTTTTTGAAAGTGATATAAGTCGAGTTTTGATAATTTGTTTTAAACTGCGAACGCCCTTGAGCAATAATTCGAACAAATCGTTTGCAGCACAAGAAAAGATGCTCAAGTAAAACAGCCTTAGGCGATTCAATTGAATTAAGATATCGTTAACAACGATGTATGCTGCAAAATGATAGCTCTGTTTGTTCTAAAAATTATTAATTATTAATCTTAAATATTTATATCGAATTAATATAATTTGACATAATATATTTAATAACATATTTTTGTTATTTGTTTTACTACAGCTTAGTACTAGCTAGAATTATTAAATCTCTCGGCAATCTTTACTGAACGATATTTTTACATAGAGTTTAAATTTTAATTGTTTAACATATTCGTATTTAGTATATATTATAAACAGTATTGAGCATTTAAGGTATTAAATATTGTTTAGCAATTTGAAAAAATTTTCAGGTTCGTATTTTATGTTATAACATATAAAGAGAATTTAAGCTGAATTATTACTAATACTCGATAGCGTAGTTGATAGCTAGAGTGAACGGCTGTCACAAAATTTAATATAATAATGTAACAAAACTTTATCTAGCAAAAATGCAACAATGAAAAAAATTAATTTTTTTATATATTTGTAATCTAGCCCAGGTTAGCTGATTACTAGACAGTTTTTCTAAGCTCGCTATGAGACAATATATTTGTCGAGTATCTAGAACTTCTAAAAGCGTTACATTACTAAACAGGGGCAAAATAAGACTATAGTATTGGCTAGTTGATGACTGGATGCCGGTGAGGTTAAATTTCCACTCGGGATAGATAATAAAGAGAGATACAATTTCCGGGAAACGTGACGCTTTTAACTCGTTCCACGCAAAAAGCGAGGAACGAGTGAAAAATGGAAAACGGGTATTAGGAGCAGAGTGGAAATTTATACAAATGAAATGAAAGATTAAAGTTTTATTTATTTACGATTTAATAATTCACTCTATTTTCCATTTTCCAGAGAACTTATTTTTTTTTCGTCTCTTACTTCTCGGTTTTATATTTCATATTTCATATATTATGAGCCAAATCGAAGGCGCTTCTGTGGACGTCTTACGTTGAAAATATCGGAATTGACGCAACGCGACACGTTTCAGGATTAATTTTGCTCGTCGCGCAAGAGCGAATCGAAATTCCGCGTTCTTGAGGAACTTGACGGAATTGATGATGACGCCCATTGTCTTGAGATAAGGACTCGAATTAACTTACAAGGAGGGTGGGCACACATTCCGGAAAACGGAAACGAGGGTGCGTTCAGAACCGACACCCGGCAAGGAGAGTACAAGAAGGGTTCGCGAATTTCGAGGATTCGCGCGCACAAGAGGTCGGATTATTAAATTTAATTAACACCCGTGAAACGGCGTTCTCTCGCGTCGACGAGACTCGGTCGTTGAAACAAACCCGCGCCCGGGAATACGATAAGAATGTATAGTGGCGGTAAGTACCATTGTTATAACGTCTTGCGACGATTCTTTTATTTATAGATATATATCCGTTTTATGTCATTATAAATATCCGCTGTATTCATCGGTCGGATGGAGAAAAGAATCGATGGTCTCGGAATAGAAATAGACAGTCTGCGATTATTTTCGTGTAAAGATAAAATCTTCGATGGGGAAATGCGAATTATTTAGCCACTCGTTGCACATTTACAGACTTTCTTATATCTAAATTAATTAATATGTTTATTACTTTCAGCTTGTGCAAAGTGGTGCAAACTCTCTTATTTAGGATTCTTCTATTTTATACAGTAGTCGTCAATCGATTCACCGGTCGGCGAATAAATCTTAAGATGCGCCGCGACGGCGAACGCCGCGTGTCAAAAGCGGGATTTTTGCGCGCGATAATTCCCGAATTTCGTAATCGCGCGTTTGACGCAGATGCGCGCTCGGTATCGCGTTTCTCATGAAGGTGGGCGGACGCACATCTCACGGGGAAATTTCGGAATTGTCCCGCAAACCCAGTCCTCCAATTAGTGGCTACGTCCGGTGTCCCGGATCGTCTCTCCCTCCCTCCCGTCCATCCTCGTGCCCGCGATGTCGCGCGGCATCGAGGTGCGACGCAGGCAGGCAGGTATAGATGTAGCCCGGAGAGGACTGGCCGAGGGCAACATTGCGACGTTTATGACAGCCGAATGGAGCGACACGCATATGCATGCTGCATGACCGCGCCATATGGAGACAATGTAGCATGATTAAACAGTCACGCGATACAAACTGTACGCGGTTATATAGCTGCAATAACCGAAACGGCCGGCCTGTCGTTTGCGAAACGCAAGCAGTCGTGCGTCTTTAAACGCGAGGCTTTCCCCTATTTACGACGGCGGGGCACACAAACGGAGGAAATTAAACGTAAAATATAAAACCGACTGAATGGGAACGCGGGGGAGAAAGTCGGGAAATAATTAACTAGGCGGAAAAGGAACGTATAAGAGGATATCGACAAGTGAATAGGAAAATTTAACGAGAAACGGGGAAGCCTCGATGATAATCGGATGATAATAAGCAGCGGACGAAGCGAGATTTTATTTTATTTTTTCAGAGAAGGAATGTTCGAATATTAATTTTATACGATTGTACGTAGTCCAAGATCGTACCTATTCCGACTTGTCTCAACGGCTGTTGTAATTGCGCCTTCACCTCCTTCAATCGGAACGGAGGAAAATTCCCCCGAGAGCCCAGGCTGATTGCTAATTTGTCCCCCGATTTAATCGCGCCGTCAGTTAGCGAGGCGAAGAAGCTATGAGTATTTACATTTTCTTTCTGCGATTACCGGCGGATGTGACGTCGCGACGTCGCAGCGATCCGCGCGCGCAAAAAGGATTACTCCGCGCGAGATAATGAATCGCGGCCCTTCGGCTGATGAAATCGTTTCGCTATTAAAGTCTCTCCCCCTCCCCCTCGAATTAAAAGCGGATTGAGGCGGCAGGTCGTTTCGCGCGAAAAAAGGCGGGTTTTATATAAGTATACTCGGCGAATTTTATTTCGCGAATTAAACGTTCACAAAGTAAACTGTATAATTTTTCGTAGCATAAATTTTCCCCGGAAATATATTATCAATTTGGTATAATTTGGTATATATAAATTAGTTTTGGTATAATTTTTATACGTTACTTTTATTATATTTAGTATAATTTACACGCCGCGTTAAAGTAAAAATAATCGGCGGACTAGAATATAAAAATTGCGGGAATATTGAATGATGAATATTTTAACTTAAAGTGTCAGTCACTCGAACGGTCTTATTATGGTTGCCCCGAAAAAGTGGAAAAATTGATGAACTTTGTGTGAATAAATAATTTGATTATTTCTACATTTAAAGCTCTGCTATAATTTGCTCTAAATAATTTGAAATTGAAAATTTGCAATGTCGGAGATTGTGTATATCTTATCTATTATTAATATCTTCAGCAATCAGATTTTTAAAATTTATTGATTATTTTTCAAAGTGATTTCAATTCGTCCACGAAATTCGGAGAATTTTGACGGTCCTTCACAGAGAGAAACGTAATAAAAATAAAATTTAATGGACTCGAATATTTACTCGGCGTAAACGTTCCCGCAATTGGAAAGTTTTCTTCGCGCGACCGATGTCGGGAACAAGGAATTTGACGAGCGGACGACGAGCGCGTGTTGAAAGGGGGTCCAGGCTTCCTTCGAGCGGACGCTCGGGGGCAGGAGGGGGGTAGGAGAGGGGCCGAGTTGGCAAAAAAGGATGAAGGAAAGTAAATCGCCGAGTTCCCGTCGTTTCAATTGACATCCCGCCGGCCGGTCTGTGTTCCGCGAAAGCGTTTTCGCTCCGCCGCGCCGCGCCACACCGTCGGGCCCCGCCGGCCCCCACCGACGACGGCGATAGAGACCCCTCGACCGCAGAAACAGCCGCGCCACGCCTCCGGGGCCCGTCGATTAGCCTTTTTTGCGGAGTCCCACCGCGCCGCGCATTATACACGTAATAACAGCGGGATAAACTCGCGGCCAGGTGAAGCCTCGATTGAGAAAGAGCGATGGACAGGGATAGGGATGGGGGGGAGGGGGGAACGGAGGGATGGAGGGAAAGAGAAACGGATTATTTCGCGTCGCAGGGGGAACGGGTACGAGCTCTCGCGATTCCTCATTGCACTGCGGCATCAGGCTCGGATTGCATGATCGGCTTCATCGTGACTCCCTAATTCTCAAATTCTTGCGTCTGATGGCGGAACTCCCCCTTAAATTATTTTCAGATTCTCACAGATCCGGAACTTGAAGCGCTCAAAATTTCGAATTGTCTGTTTGAAAATTCTCCAGTTCCTCGCTCCCGATGGACTACTCTTATTACTTAAATCACGATCATTCCTTTACCCTTATAGGAAAAATATCAAAAACCCAGAGGCTCCCATGCAGAGGGGTTTACAGTCTTGCGGGAACGATCGCGGTAATTAAATTAAGGGCATCGCTCGCACGATAATGCCACTACATTTCTGTTGACGCATGCATAATAACGTCGACGAGTACCACAAGTATGCACCTCCGAGCCGTTTCTAACATTCCCCCGAGCAATCCATTCCAGCAATGATGATGACGACGATGACGATGGCGGTGGCGGCGGCGGCGGCCGCGACGACGACGAGGGCGACGAAGGGAATGGAGCGCGAGGCAAGAAACTCCATGGGTATCTTCTCGTCTGTTTCTGCGGTCTCTCCTCGAAGTCCGTCATTACTCTAATGATACCCTCGTGTCCCTTCCCTCACGCTTCCCTCCCGCCTTTCCCTTTGATCGCTCCTTTTTCGTGGGCCGCGCCGGATAGCGCGCCGCCATTTTTAAGTGGTCGGCTGGGTTGCCTTACCACAGCGCAGGGGTTACCAGTTTACCAGGTAATGGCGATCGGCATGTTTGCGGACGACTCTGCGATTTTGCGTGGAGGGGGTGAGGGAGGGGGAGAGGGCGGCGGGGAAAAGGACTCATCCCCGAGATGCGATGCGACAGAGGGTGCCGAAGGGATAATGCAGTCGGCTCATTAAACGACGAATGAATCCGTCAAGGTGATGTCGCGCGATTCTTTCGGCAATCAGCGACCATTTTCCCAAGATCAAAGAAGAGTTTACACACACACGCACACCGTAAATCGTGCATGGCGTCCAATTACTCATTTGCATCTGGAGAACGGATAAAGATTGAAAGCTATTTTGAATTTGTACACGTCATTATAAGCTAGATTTAAATTAAATTCAGTAAGGAGGTAAATTTTTTAACCGAGTAAGTAGGGTTTCACATAAAAATAAAAGTAACGGAGAAATTAAAAAAATTTGCTATTTTAGAAACTATTCTTTTCGGATTTTTCTGATATCTTAAAAAGATATTGAAGAGAATAACTGTTTTGCTCGCTTGAAATATAATAAATTGATAAATAGAAAATATTTGGATAAAATTAGGTGAAGAGATAATTGTTCCAGCAAATAAAAATTACATGTATACTTGGAGATGAAATATCTCGGGAAATAAATTAGAGAAATGGAATACATATTTGAAAATCTTTTTCTTTATGTTTTCAAAAGGTCTTTTTCGGTCTCTTAAAATAGACATTTGGTGCATTGCTTTCACGAGACAATCTTTTGCGACTTTTTGCAATTTTTTCGCGAAATCACAGGAAACGAGTCCGATTCTCGGTTTTCCGACTCACTTCGCTTCGATCACGCAATTCTTCAGCGGTGGGAAGAAAACTGCTGACGCACTTCCGACGCTGTTCCTCTTGCTTGTAAAGCGAGAGGGAAAGAAAGGGAGGAAGAGAGAAAGAAAGAGAGGCATGAGACGCGGTGAAAAGTCCGAGAAATGTCGTCTGGCGCGACATCGATCTCTCGGAAGGTCGGAAAGGCAGCCGTATGTGTTCGCGTCTGCGAAAGCGCCACATATAATGAAACCTTATAAGCGTAAGTGCCGCCTGCATTCGTGAAATGTGACGTCTGAAAAATTTGCCGAATCGTCGCGGAGGGACGTCCGAAGGTTATACCGGGGTGTCTTGGACACCCACGGTATCTCCCGCAGATTGAGTTTGAAGTCGAATCTTTCTGAGGCAAAAATCTTAGAACATTTTCTTCAATTTTCTTCAATTTTCGACATTTGACGTGCGACTTATTAGAGTAAAATTTTAGTTAATCCTTAAATGCACAATTTTTTGCAGCATTTTGCAGCATTTTATTTTTTAAATAAATAATAACTTTTTGAGCCTTCCTATCCGAAAGGGAATTAAGAAGGGCTAGAGAAGGCCCTTTTTATAGATATGCAAAGCCGCGCGTTTTCAGTTCAAGCTTCATAAGATAAGAAAAAATACACTGAGCAACGAAAAGTCGCTTTGCATATAGGTATATGTATATGCAAAGCTGCACATTTAAGGATTAAGATAATAATACAATTCCGCGGAAATAAAGTTTTGTGTAATAAATTATAATAGTAAGTAACAGTGTAATCAAACTAGAATTAAAATAAAATAAAATTTAATTTAAAAATGCAGAAGACAGATGAAGACTGAATCTTATTTTGTATAAAAATAAAATGAAAATTGACTCAAATCTAATATGAGAATAAATTTTTGTTATTTTTTATATTTGTAAATTTTATGTTTCGTGACTCGGTTTCTAAAATTGCTATTTTTGAGAAAACAGGCGATTTCTGAGACATCCTTGTATGTTCGTCGATTCAGGCTCGCCGGAGATCGAGTTGAAAAATTCGGCTAGGCGATTGCCGGGGGAAATTTCGACGAAAAGCATGGAAAATCTGGACCGGTCCTATTCTCATTGAATAGATGGTTTGCTTTTGTTCGTGAAATAACTTTTTTTTTGTATGTAGTAAATGTACGGTGTGTTTTGTAGAGAATATATGCAATTTTGCTGGCTCTTTTTGGAAATATATATTTTAAACAGTAATATAATCGAATATTTAAATACCACATTTAGAGGAAGAGGAATGCAATTGATACCCTCATAATGCATTTTTTTTGGTTGCTGAATATTTACCTTTGGCATTTTTAACTCGGTTTTTTATTTGGTCTTCAATCAATAAGATAATTTATTACATAGAGTTCTCATTAAGGAGAAAATGATATTTTTACTTGTTATTAATATTCTTTATTTCTTTCTTTCTTAATTAGATTAATAAGTTATTTATTAATCAAGAATCCCCATATATATAAAAGTCTATTTATATACATATAAGTAAAATATAAGTTTATTCTTGATTAATAAGAAACGTAACTGTTAATTACTTTATATATATTCTTTTCTGTTTACTGCTATTTTTTTCTTCTCCAATTGTTATAATATTCCGAATAAGTGAATTGTGAATGACATTTTCGGAATATTATACTAACAATTGTCTTCCTACGTGTCGTCGGCAAATGCAATAAACTCGATTAATTGATATGTTAATCGCATTTTGGAAAGTTGTGAATTAATAATACGACACGTGAAGAGCATCTCTGTATATAGATAATATTTTCGCGAATGTAGGGTATTTCTAATTGCATATATTTCAAGTATATAAATCAGGACAGTCGTCGGAAAATGTTCTCTTTCGCGTCGAGTTGGCAAATATAATAAGCTCAATCCGTTTAAATTGATATTAATCGCATCGCGGCCTGTTAGCCAATGAGCCATCACCGGATTATTGATGGCGTTTCGATAACAAGATACGGCACTTATGCAGTACCATCGCGAATTTGTTGTTAATCTCGCCATTGTGTAATTGATTGAATTAATCGCCGTCGCGACGAAAATTTATGCATCTTCTCACGAGAAGCTTACATTCCCGCGGAAATTTTTCGCTGACTTTCTCGATGCCGCGGAATTATCTCGACGCTTGGTAAACGTATATGAAAAGAAGAAAATTGACAAGTGTACTAAATCATTTAGCCAAAATATGTATTGGACGCTTAACAGCAGATTTATCGTGACAGTTTAAAAAAGAAATTTGTTCATTTTTTCTGTATTTTTATTTCGTTTTGTGATATATTTTGATGATGAAATGTACGCGGTTTAACTTCCATATATGTTGTTATATATATACATTTATATTTATTATTAGAGGTTATAGAAATATTAAAAAACACGTGACACGTTCTATTTTTTAATAGAAATATTTCGTTGTAGAGATAGAGATTCGTGTGATGGGCTATTTAGATTTCAATATTTAGTAAACTGGATATTCGTAAAAGAGACACGAGACACGTTCTATTTTTAAATAGAAATACTTCGTAAAGGTAGAGTTTTGTGTGGGCTATTAATTCTTCTTGCAAAATTTATTTTACGTTTTAAATTTAGATTTCGATATTTAGGAAACTGGATATTCGTAAAGTTTATTTTTATCATGTCTCTTTCTCTACGAACCATAATACGGACAGGAACTTGATAGGAAACCGATAAGTATTTTTTGTCAAAATTTCATCGAGAGGGATGCACTGTGCGTCGGAGCGACGAAATCGCGTTTCATGGCTGGACGGCCGGTCTTTTCGCGGCTCGGCAAGCAACAGCCCCGCAATGCTGTTCTCTCGTCGATAACGATAAACCTCTTCTGGGAACGACTCTCTCGAAGAAATTGCAAAATCCAACTCCGCGAGTTACCCCGAGATGGATCGAGAAAAAAACGACAAGCCAAATCGGTCATTTTATACACTGTTAAATTCGTAGTGTCGAGTTATACTCAATTTTAATCATTTTTAACTTAATTGCAAATAAATAGAAATCAATAATCTAATTTAATTAATATTTATGAATAATTTATGAATAATAATCAGAAATAATCTAGATCGTCTAATCTAAATTTAATATGAATCATATATAGCATTACAAATTATCTAAGTAAATTTTACGTTGCTGCTGTTATAAAATCTAAAATTCTCAAAGTAAAATTATCGAGCAGTTTGAAGCATTTTCCTCTTTTTGCGACCTAATAAACTTAATTGGAATAATAATCAGAAATAATCTAGGTCATCTGATCTAAATTTAATCTGAAAGTAATAGCATTATAAATTATCTAAATGAATTTCGCGTTATACTGCTGTTGTAAAATCTCAAATTTTCAAAGTAAAATGATCAAGTAAAATTTGAAGTGTTGTCGTCCGTTTTTCGCGAACTAAAGAAAAAACGTCTTTAATAAATAAAAATTTTAGATTCTTTCTTTATATTTTTTCTCAAGCAGTTCTATCTCTCTTACGTCTCTCCTTATATATGTACAGTACGATCTTGTACGAGAGAAAGTAATTATTTGGTTTTCATCTCGCGCTCGTACCAGTGCGTCAACAGTCGTGCATCCTCGCGGCGCGCAGTTACTCTCTCGTCAAAGTACTCGCGAGCTCCCTTATTCCCGGGGACGACAGAGTGCCGTACGTCTTCTCGGGACACCCCGTTACAAATTTCGGTCATAAAGCTCCGGCTCGTCTACTAACCCGTTGCCGGTTGTTGGTAGGAGTCGCACGTAATATCGATAACTCATCACCGACCGATCGGTTAAGAACCCCTCGGTAGTAATATGCACTCCACCCCGGGGAAATGATTAATGGCGCGAGTTTATGGGCCTCGCGCCCGAGATACCGCGCTATGGGTTGCACAGCCCCAGAAATTTGTAGCTGCTGCCAAACTTGTCCTGTCTACTTCATCACGCGAACCGCCGGGATGATCCTTATCTATCAAGGAGAAAGTCTCGATCGGCGCCTCGATGATGAAGAGAAAGATTCGATCGGCGACCGCGAATCCTCATTGAATTCTGACGAGAAGACGAGAAGGAATTTGCAAGAGTGATTTAATCAATAATAACATACGGAGCGACGATGATAGTAATAATAATATTTCAATAAACAGCGCATCTCTATAAAAGATTAGGATTACATTAGAAAAAGGGGAGGAATTAAACTTTTGGAATAGAAACATAATTGAAATAATTGACGCAAACTATATATAAAGGGGCACATGCTAGATGGAGAGTTTCTAGATAAACTTAGCGATTGATCGAAAGCGAAAATAATTTTATCTCGAACGATATACTGAAATACTATGTAATAATATTGCAAGCTGCATGTTGCTCACGGAGAGAATTTTTTGTTATTTTTTAATCTTAATTTCACTACAAACTTGGGACAACATGGCAACCAAGGGATTTTTAAAATATACAAAAGACATTTTACGAACAACGTGATAAAAATTACCATGCAGATTGGTAAATATTGAAAAATTATTGAAATTTCCTAGATATATTTTAGTAAAATTAATCAAATATATTTTATATTTTAATGAAATAGATATTAATATTTCTTATTATGGTGGATATTAATCAGAATAGCTCACATAAAATTCTTGGTGGTACATGTTGTCCCACAACTACCGTGATTTCAGGGTATATAAATTTTAAGAGAAAACTCTCCGTGTAACAGATTATTCTTATCTGTTCTCGTTGCGTTTCTGTCATCAGTTATCCTAGAAACCGGATTCCAAGATCCGTTAGGCTGTAAAAGTGAAGAGAAATCAAGTCAATTTCGAATCGTTATAGTTAATTATGTTTTTATGCGGCATAAAGAGAGATCCGTTCATATTATTGATAATCGCATATATTTTTCGCGACACGTCCCGTGCGGTGTGAGGCTGATACGTCAAATGGACCGTGATATCCTGCAGGAAAGACATGAATAATAATGCGACAGCGAACTATTGCCGGCGTACGTGACACGCGATGACGTCCGTAATCACCGATTGATTGGTTGCCCGTCGTTTGATAACGAGAGCGGAATAATTGTCAGGAACAATTATCAGCGCAGGCTTAATCTCTTCAAGCTCGCGAAAACCGCATTGATTTAATTTGAAACGAAATTGCCTGAAACCGAATTTTTAATAAAGCGCTGAATAAAAAATCGCATCATACGTCACAAACTGATGGAACAGGTGACTTTGGCAAATTTACGAACAATGCGTAACGCCAGTTTTGTTTATAAATCTAGACCTCTCGCTACTTTATCGGTAACTAAATATTCTTGTGCTAGATAGATCTAATTGTTACACAGTAGTTTCAGGATAACTTCGTTGTATATATAGCTGTAACGTGCTTGTCCATTCTTTTGCCTTTGATATCTTAATATTGCAGCGTACAAAGTGCGAGGCTCCATCGAATATAATACATTAATCGCGCGCGCACGCAAGAAAGAGAAAGCGAGAGAATATCGCACGAGGATATCGTTGCAAGAATGCGATTCGCGCTTTGTAATCGCGAACAATTCGTCCGGCTCGCATCGCGTCGCGTCGCGTCGCGGCTCGTCGGCGGGGAAATAATCCGCATTGCATTCCGATTTGCATTCGAATGCAATCTGCGTTAATAGAGCCCGCGTCGCGCGTCGCGCCACCGGGACCGGAGTAATTCATCTCTATCTGCGGTCCGGGATAAGACAAGATTTATGGGAGCGAGCGGCCGTCGATTTGGCCGTATCTACTCGCAGCAGCCGGTAATTCGGTTCTATCGCCGGACCCGTCGTCTCTTGAGCTTTGCGAAAGGAGGGAGACAGACGAGCGAGGAGAAGGGCAGGGGGATAGACGGGAGAGAGAGAGAGAGAGAGAGAGAGAGAGAGAGAGAGAGAGAGAGAGAACGGACCCGGGGAACCCTTTTTTAGGTAGATTGATGGAATAAGTTTATTTATTCCGGAATCGATAGCCTGGTGGCCGGAACACGCGACGCGATATAAGAGGAGCGAAGTACGGTACAAACGGGCGGAGATTATTGCAAAAAATGGAAAGCTTATTTTTCCGAGCGAGCTTATTTTTCCACCATGAAAATGGAGATTACGGCGTTATAAAGCGCTGCGGGAGGACTTTACGTAACGCGTAATCTCCATATTTTTTATTAAACGCGGATATAAGATGACTTATTCGCGGGGGATAGGTTCTTTGAATCCGGACTTGATAAAACTGATGAAGAATAATGAAAAGAAACAAGGGTAATATATATTGTAATAATAATGATAATAATGTGAAATATAACGTGTGTGTGTGTGTGTGTGTGTGTGTGTGTGCGCGCGCGCGCGCGTGCGTGCGTGCGTGCGTGTGTGTGTGTGTGTGTGTGTGTGTGTGTGTGTGTGTGTGTGTGTGTAATAAAATTATAAGGCTAAGAATAGAGAAATCTAGCAAATCGTCGAGAAATCGATGATATCCGATTTTGGTAAAGCTATTTCTATATGCCTTCGTGTTTTTAGCTTTTGTTCGCGTTTTATCAGATTTTCATTCCGCGCAGCTTTTTTATATCGACATTGCACCATTTTGATATCTCTTCCATTGATAAGGCATTCGACGACGCGTGTAATCTCAGGGGGTATCTAATTAATGATCGTTTGTACAGCAGAGTCCCGCGGGAGGAGGAGTACGCACGCCGGTCGTCCGAGAGAGTCTAATTAAAACTCTGCCAACGTACATCGAACTCGACAATGGGCTTAATGCCGGGTCCCCCGTGAAATAAAAAGAAGGAAACGAGGACAAGTAAAATAAAGCACGTGCGACGAAACGCCGCGCCCGTGTACGCGTGTACCTATATAGCGATGGGATTGAAATAGGGATCTGTATATAGACGAACCAGTGAATAAGCCATCAATGGCAAATATTCAATACATATGTATTTGCACATGCCCACAAAAATTATATACATACATTTTCTGATTCTTAATATTAAATTAATATTTAATATTAATGAAAAATTTTAGTTATATAGGTATGTGTGTATAAACTGTTAAATTCGTAGTGTAATAAATTTGAGTCATTTTAACAGTTCTTATAAATCGCCACTGCTCCTACTCAATACAATGTTAATTTAATTAAACCAACGGAGTTAAAATAATACTGTTTTGTAATAAACTTTGACACACATTTGTTAAAAATAACAAAATGTTATTTAGCTCGAGGTATTTGTTTAAATTTCATATTTTAATATTTGACAGTGTAGTTACTTATTTAAAAAAATTCAAATAGAGAGAATGATAACGTATATTTTGAAGAATAATACATTTAGTTTATTGAAGAAGATTGCATAAACCATGATATATTAAATAATTAAAAAAGGGACTGTGCGCGTTACACAGATAATTCTTTTCTTAATTTATAGATATTTACTATTTAAATGAGAATGTCTAATTAAGAATTCACAGATTCTAATCTTCTATCAAAAACTAAACACCTGACAAAAGTAGTTTTTGAAATTTAATTTCGGATTCTCTCACGCAATTCTCGGTTTTTTTTTCCAAATAAAATCCGGATACAAATTATTGATACCTTTTCTATACTCGCGCTATTTCGCGGTTGGAATTCGTTATTCGTTTCGCATCGTCGCTATTGCCATCCTCCCTTTCCCCTTTTCCCCTTCTCCCCCCGCTTTTCTGCCAATTCTTTCCCATCCTGCCGCGGCTCGTAGATTACGCTCGTCGAACGAAACTATTTTTCTCTTCAATAGGACGAGATTATCGATTGCTCGCAGCGAAAGCGCCACGTAATCCGCCCTGAAGGGGAAAGAAAAAAGCTCGCAAGCAGCGCGAGATTCGACGCGTTAATGGCTGGAATAGGGGGGTCAGAAAAGGGCGAGCGGCCAGAAGAGGCAAAACGCCAAAGCGACGAAAAACGGGAGAGGTATTAACCTGCGATTCGTTTATTCGGGAAAGAACAGTGCGATCGCGATGGCGATTTCTGGGCACGTGGTAAAACAAAATCGACCGTACGATCGAGAATAAAAAGAATCATGGCGAATTCAATGATTTAATTCCTGAAGGAAGAAAGGGAAGAAGCTTAATCTAGTTCCGTAAATTCGTGCATTGAATATCTCTCAGCTTAATTGATAGATCTTGAAAGGTTAAACGTGGGATCGACGAAGAAATCGGAAACAGGCGAGAGAAATTAAGAAAACGGGTATAAAACGGGAAAAATTGTGAGCTATAACTAAATATTTCGTCGATCTGACTGCCTTTTCGGCATTTCGCTTTACCAATGTTCATTAAACTCCGGTGAATAATTTCGCGATTGAACGTCATTTTAACTCGCTCGCCCGCGCAGTCGATACCGACCCTTTTAACCCTTTGCGATCAAAACTTCTCGCAAATGAGCGAAATCAAGTATTTTGTTCTCGATTTCGTCTGATCGGTCGACCTGTAAACGTGAATCAAAGAATTTTTTTTACCTCGAAGGAATTTATGGCGATCTCAAATACATAATTTGCCGGTTGTAATTGCATGCGGATAATTACGAGCGCTTGAAGAATTATGCAACAAGTTATGTCGCAACGCATTATATGATGTCGAGTCCAACTCGATATATTTCTTATATAATGGTCTTACGTCTCATTATAGCCTCGATATATTTCTTTTTCCTGTGACTTGAATTCAACGCCGCAACAGGATTACGTAACACAAATGTACTCGTATTTTGTTTCAGACTTCCAAAACCAGATCAATCAATCAATTCTAAAATCAATTTAAGTCTTCTTGCATTTTAAAGTCTTTGCATTACTCATCTGCTTATCTTCTTCACAAACTCTTATGAATTCAATTCGATTCAAAATTTTGCAAGGAGGTACTTTTCATCGCCAATTTTCTATCGAATTTCCGTGCAAATGTGCGCGAATCTCGTTGAGCCTAACAAAATATAATCGCGTTAATAATCCGCCGGACATTTCCGCCAATCCCGGCACGTGCGCGTTCGTGAACGATCGATCGGTTTACGCGATCGCGCGCGAATTGAATTAGCGGCGGCGTTTATCGGCGCGCGCGTGCCCCTCTCGGGGTACGGGGGAGAGTAGCCGAGAGCTTATGGGATTCAAGCGGGGCCGGTTAATCGCGGAAATATCGTCGCGTGCCGGCGCGGCGGCGGCGTATTATACCCGCGCGCTCTCGTGAATAATCGCCCCCGCCGCGGACGCGCTAATTCGTCACGCGACGCGTGTCGCGTCCTGACCAATTTACTTTCGCACCTCTATTACCACGACCGCAAATCGCACGTGCTTCCCCACGTGACTATCCCTCGGCGGATCGGCGCGCTACTCATTTTTTATTTACGTCCCTTAAAGTAAGGCGTGGGACGGAGTGCTGAGCCTCGTGGTCGACAATGTATATAGGTATCTTATTCCGCGAAGTCGCGCCATTCAATTTAATTCGCTATCGCAATTGTATCCGATTACGTTCGGGCTATATTTATGAGGGACGCGTGCAAAGATAATATATTCGCGCGAACGAGAGAGAAAAGAGAGAGAGAAAGAGAATATTGTGTTCTCCAAACGCGTCCGAACTTCGGCGAATCGAGCGTTCGGGAAAAAAAAAACGAGAAAATAAATGCGATTCGATGGAAACATTACGTCGCGGCTGAGACGTGCTAAAATGAAATACGAATCAAACTCGAATTTGAAAGAGCCTGTGTCGTTCGACGCGACGACGCGACGTTGCGTCGCCGGAGTTAAGCCTTGTGTCCACGATGCTAGAAATCGGTCCGAGTTTCGGTTAGAAGCCAATGAAACTGCTGCTTTTCTGTAAGAGCTGCAAGTTGATTGGCTTATAACCGAAACTTGGACCGATTTCTAGCATCGTGGACACAAGGCTTTACGAACGCGGCACGGCAATTTTCTAGAAATGCCGCGCGCTCCTAACGCACCCGCATCGAACAACAATCATTGCGACAATTGCGCCGACAATTGTTCGTTAATTGCGGACGAGCTGATCCCTAATGAGGACACACTGCACGTGCGACGTTATTGCGCGGCGGGCACACGTCACGCGGAATAAGAGAAGCGGCGGAAAGACTATTATTATTATGGCAAACAATCATCAATCATCGATAATAATTATTATATTTATTACATTATTATATATATGTGATCTATCATGCGTAATTATTTGCAATGTTATATGTCGCAACAATACATCAATTTCTGTATTGTGGCGCGTGACGTCATAAGTAATTAAGTAATTGCATTAATATTACAATTGCACTATTATTATTATAAAATTGTTTGGTTGCTAAAAAGTCCATACAAAGAAACGCGTAATTGTGTTCATTCGTTATACACTTTTACTTCACTTTACTCGATTTATTGGCTCTCCGTCATTTCTATAAAAAGTAGTTTTTGTTGTCGTAATTTTTATTTTAATTAAAAATCTGAAATGCGAAATAAACCGCTCTACGGATACGTAAAAGCGTCGTTTTTCGATAACGAGAAACGGATTAAAAGTGGTTTCGAAGTTCTTCGCAGATTTTTAATCATTTAGATTCGCTGGAGTTTTTTAATATTGTAAAAATAATACACAATGTTACTATTAACGACAATCCGTTTTTCATTTTATAACGATCTCAATATTTATACAAGCAAATCAATCAGATAACTTACAAGTTTTATTAATTTAAAATCTTGTATTAGTTTTCAAGTTTTTAAAAGTTTTTAGTATACGATTTTTGTAATTGACAAGATTTGTAGATCAATTTTTAAAATTTTACATTAAAAAGGTCTTATCTATCTGTTTCAAAGAAAATTTACGTTCCAATGGCACGCATTCTATTTTCGGATGCGGCGTTTCGATCCGATCGATCGATCAGCATGGAGAGTTCGCGGGAAAGGCCGCGGCGCGGCGGCGGTTCGACGTATGCCATCAATTGGAATAGTTTTAATCAACTTAACGGGCCGGAATTTATAGAGCGTTCGTAGAAACGGGTCGCCCGTGTTACTCGCGGCACTTTAATCGAATAAAAAGCCACCGCAATACCTAGAACGGATAACCAATGGTGTCCCTCCTGCCCCTTCGTCTCGATTGCTCTAAATTACGACGATCCTGAATCATCAACGTGTCGATGATCGAGATCGCTCGTTCAGTTCCGCAAAGGGTTTGACCGTCTTTTTTTCCTTTTTCGTGGATTTTTAAAGGAGACTTATATGTGGCACGAGTTTCTGACCTAAGGATGTAAAAAAGGTGATAAAATGAAAGATTATAAAATAAAACGACCACTTCTTTAATATAATCTTATTTTTCAATATAATCTTTTTTTATTTCAATAGATTTTTAAAACGATGAATCGATTTTTCTATATTAAGAAAATTCTGAATTTTTGTTCTTAAAACAGTTTAACTTAACTATGGAGATCACTTCTTCATTGCCGCTTTACAGCCTCGATATTTAGCCTCTAATGATTATTTTTTATTTAATTGAATTCTGATTTGCGTGGAAAAAAATTTACCAATGACGAAAAAGTGATTTCCACAATGTTAAACTATTTTAAAGACAGAAATTTAGAATATTTTTTGAATGGTATAGAGAAATTAATTCATTGTTCTAAAAAAATTAAAATTATTGAATTAAAAGAAGGTTGTTTTATTTTATTTTTTTATATCTTGGCCCTGAAACTTTTGGATCTTACTACTCGGCGAAGCGGAATTGCGGGATGCGTTTGTTATGCATTCAGCATCCAACGGTTTGGATCCGGCGATAGTCGGATCCGCAGAATGCGACTCGCCTCGCCTCACATCGCCTCGCTATCGATTGTGCCACGTCGTGCGGTATCGCGGACACGCGATTTATTCGGTAAAGGTAAAGCGCGTTTGGCAAATTGCGGAGAAAGCGGCACCGGTCGATGCGCACGATCCTCATAAATGTCATCGCGAGCGCATAAACGTCAGGCACGAGCGTATCCCGATCCCGTTGGATCCCGACTAGCGGGGCGGAGGGGTATACGAAACGAACGGGAGCGGAAGGGTAAAAGACCGTCATTTTCGGCCGACTCCGGCCTTCACGCCTTCACGCGGGTCGGTGCAATTGGTGCAAATCGAGCGGGAATCGAGTTTTTAATTAATAAACCATATACATATGCGCTGAAATCCGGGGACGCGCGCGTATCCGAGGTATTTTCGGCGTTCTCGCTGAAAAAAAAAATAATGACGGGTTAGCCGTTCCGCGAGAAAATGACAGCAGCGAGCAGTGAAAGTCAATATTTTCGAATATTGATGGCTCGTACATATTTCGAAGCTATTGTTACACACAAAGGTCTGTGTCGAAAAAAAAAATGCGAACGATTTATCTATACGCTGAACGCGTCTCTCTCGCGTCAACGCGCGACCTTCCGAAGCGGAATTTATATCGATGCTGTAACCGTATCCGGCTTCCTAGCGATGTTACGCTAAAAGTTTTCCAACTCTTTGCGTTTTCACGAATTTGCGACACCTCGTGAAAGTCGCAGATACTAGCGAAAATCGGGATATCTCGCCCGCGAGACTTTCGACGCCAGAACGATTTTCTTCCAATGTAAGCGTTTCGTGAAACTGATCATGAAACGCATGCATTATTCGCACGCGGCAATATCCGACAGCTCGTATCAAAATCATCTGTTAATTATCTAATAAATTTAATTAATTGTCTCTGCCTCTCTCTCTCTCTCTCTCTCTTCTCTCTCATTTTACACGAAATGTGCTCCATCGCCCGTTAATCGGGCACCATGCTTACACCCGCTTCCTCGACTCGATCATTCCGAAACGCCGAATTTATTTTGTTTGCTGCGTCCGCATTTCGCTTTTGTTGCGTCGCGGACGAGACGGCGCGGGTGCGAGAGCGGACGGGCCCGAATGAATGAAATTAACGCGGTGAGAATTAATTGTGCGCGGGTAAGTCGTCGCGACGTGCCGGGCCGGGCCGCGAATCGACCGCGCTCGTAATTAAATTATAGCAGTTAGCACGGCGAAATGGTCCGCGCGACGACGTGCTCGGGCCTCTCGCTCTTTCGCGGCTTTCGTTACACCGCCGAATCGCCGCCGAATGAAACGCGGGACCTTTGTTTTTCTGTTTATCCTTCGCGCGCAGCGGGAAAGGTGGGTTTGTTCTCGCGTCCGGTCGGCGACCAGCCGAAAAAAGTAGAACGAGCTCCGCGCGACGCGAAATGCACGGGCCTCAATGCATTCTAGATTGCAAAACGCGAATGCGGCGGAAAAAAAAGTGCAATAATGTCGCGCTTTTTTTCGCGCTGCAATATCCGCGCGAGATGTAACCAGAGATTTGAAAAACGGATGCCGTGTCGACTACGTCGACGCTTAACTCGGCGTCACGCAAATGTCTGCGACAGAATTTTTTATTAATTCCTGTATTGCGAAATGGACATCACAGGTTTTATGCCTTTCTATGTAGATTGACAGATTTGATTGCCGCGGAGACCTGTGTGGACTCTTGGAAGAACCATAAAGTCCTTGGAGATTCGGTGGCAGTTCTCTTAAAGCTAGTCTCTAAAGTTTCGTCCCTCGTGACAGTTTTATTTTTATTAAAAATTTGGTAATTAAACTGCAAAGGAAATCTTTATATAATTGAATTTGATTGAGATTAATTGAAAATTGAGAATTTGATGGAACGATTTTCTTCGACGTGCACAAAAATGTGCTTAAAGTTTTTAAAGTCCTCCGAATCCGAAGGGACTTTAAAGTTTTCAAACCGAATTAATCAAAATTAAGATTGAATGGATCAGATATAGGTCGATAGGAAATAAGTGTATCAAAATTATATTTTTCAAATCTCTCACGCACAGATATCTTTTATTTTTCCTTAAAGAATTTTTATTTGTTTTAAAGAATAAAAAAATTTATATCTTTAAAGCATTAAAATTATTTATCTTTAAAGAATTTTTCTCTTAGGGATAATTCTCTTTAATCCACGTGCAATTATTAAAAATCCACTAATTGTTTTTATCCGCGTTTCTGTTTGCAGAGAGAACGATCAGATAATCGGCTCCTACTTGGAGATTGTGGACGTCACTCTTGAGGATTACGGCGAGTACAAATGCGAAGTCAGCAACGGCGTCGACGAGGAGATCACATTGGCAGCTCATGTGTTGCGAGGTCAGTATAAGACTACGCGAAATATCTTCAACTTTTCTTTGTTATCGTAAATTTTGAATAAAAACAGGATTGAATAATTCCGCATTGAATTAATTTTTTTATTTATTAATTTATATTTATATTTTTGATATTAATTTTATACTTTTATACGCGTTACGTGAATTTATCATTGAACGTTAATTTCTGGCGTTTTTAACGTAACATTTACTTTTTTTTTAATACTATATCGAAATCCCGAAAGCTTTTTATGCGAAATGAGATCTGAAATATACCCGGCGGATGCGTTGTAATTAAATAATTCCGTTTGTTATTTACTGGTCGTGATTGTTAATTACAGCTCGACGCAAAACGTACTCGATCAATCTGAATGCTTTATTATTCGCGTATAAAAACAGACTAGCGTCGAGTTCATTTTAATAATCGGTGGAAATGTCCGGGAAACATATCGGTCAACTAGCAAACCGCGCGCACGCTGACGACCCGCTTTATCGGTTTTAATTATTACAAATTAGTTTCGCGGACTTACAACGCGACGATAGAATCTTGTTTTTGAATTGTACTCAGATTTAATTCACCGTCAAATTTAATAGCGCGTGCATTTACACTGTATATTGTTGCTATATCTTAATATTATTTTAAAAGAAAGCAATAACTCCTTTATCTTTGCATGCGCAAAAATCTCTATTTGTATTTTTTTATCAGAGTTAAAAAATTTTGGGATTAAATCATCCCTTTATTAGGGTTTATTCATAGACAAATATTTCTGAAGTTCGAAGAAAACTTCGATTTCTTTTCATTTTAATATTATATTTATGTCATTACTAATTTGAACTATGTTTTTAGGATTTATTTATTTAGAGGTAAATGTTTTTGAAATTTAAAAAGAATTTTGGTTTATTTTTCTAATATTTATATTTATTCTACTGATTTTGCTTATAAACAATTTAATTGGGTTTGGAATCTTTTTTTAGAATCTGTGCAGTTTTATTATTTAATCGGATCGTATCGCCTTACAGATTTTGATTTATCACTACGCACAGTTATATTTACTACTTTTGCTTTTCCGATAAAATCTCGAGCTCTGCTCTCTCTTTGATTTGCAGAGCCCCAGTTCGTATTGAGTCTTCCGAATGGATCCTGGCGAAAGTCGCTCCTGCTGGCAGTCCTCGTCCTCGTACTGCTGCTATCAGCCGGTGCATTTTACGCGCGTTGCTGGCTGCCACTCGCACTGTTTTGCAGAGACAAGTTCGGCCACCTCGAGGAGAGCGGTGAGCTTACAAATAATAAATAATTTCCCCGCGCGATCTCCGCCATTCAGCGATCGCAGTAAGAAATCCTCGAGAACTGCGGATGTTCTGGAATTCCGTAGAAATTTGGAAATCGATGCCCGAAGACCTGTAAAATCCCAGTTCTCCGCTCGTATTTCCCAAGAGCTTAAAGATACCGTAAAACCAACGACTGGTTCAACGTCTTAAAACTTCTCGGGGTTTGATCGCTCAGTCGCGCAAATTCTCTTTTTATTCTTAAGAGTGTTTCAAAACGCGAAAATCTTATATGATTAAAAAATAAAAAACACGCTTTTATATGAGACAGAGAAATCCTCGAATCCGAAACTCCAGGGTCCCGGAAATCTCCCGGGAAACGCCAAGGAGCAGAATTTAATTTTCTCCGTCTAAGACTTTACCTTCTCACCCTCCTAGACTATCCTAATATTTAAAGGCCTCTAAAACAGAATCTCGTTATCTAAAGACAAGGATACGGCTTGACATAAAATTCGAAGTCGCATGAATCGCGAGGATTTTTCCTTAATCCCGAGACTAACGGAAATCCTGATGGACTGAAGGCTCCTCGCTCCATCCTCTTTTTATCTCTCTCGCTGGTCCGCCTTTTTTTGCGACGACAAATTCGCCGCGGCAAGGTGGGCGGGGAGAAGCTGTCGGGATAATTATCAGCAACGCTTTTTCATCCACTTAATTGCGACTCTTAATTGCCGCGAGAAGTACCGCGAGACTCCAGCAGGGAAATTGAAGTGGCTGTTCCTTGACCTCTTTTTTTATCGTATTTCCTACCTCTCGCGCCGATCGCCGTTTTAATCCCTGAAGGGCTTTTTTTTCTTCTCAGCTTCCCTTCAATTTGTTTAATAGCTGATAGCAGCTCGATCCGCGTAGAAATTCATTCCCAGGCGCTTCCGTTTCGAGATCCCTCTAGATCTCCAATCCCTTGTTTCTCCAACTGCATCGTCCCGGGGTCTTATGTATATTGCAAATTGAAAGGGGTGGGTTTTTTTGTAGGATTTCTTATCTTAAAAGAACACGAGACTCGAGGGAGGATAATTTTGTAGGTGCGAGAGAAAACGCAGCAACCTTTGTTTCGCAGCTGCATAATTTCAACGCACCGTCTCTCGCGCACACAATACACCAGAATAAGAATAAGAAATCATAATAATGACCTCATAAGAATTCGTCTAGAAAGAGAAGTGCGTGAGAAAAATGATAGGGCCTAATCTCGGTCCTGGAAAATCGAGTTACAGTCTTTGGTAATCTTAGAAGTTAAAAATTTTAGATTTCACGGAATTGCAAAGTTGTGATTCTGAAACATTCTGATTTTTCTAAAAGCAGTCGGAAAATACGAAAGAATCTTGCAAGACAGGAATCTAGGAATGGCGGGGAGGGAGGGTCTTGAGAAAAGTCTTTCGAAAGTAGAAAATTCCGCCGAATTTTAATCCATCTAAAAGCAAGGAAAAGAACAGGAGGAGTAGAAGGGAGGGAAAAGAAGAATTTTTGCAGGCACAAAAGACCCGACGGCGGCGTCGTTTTATTCCTCTAGGACATTTTCCAGGAGGAAGAGTTCGCGTAAGTAGGAGCCTCGATCTAATAGTTGAGGCTTAATGAGCTGCGTCCTTCCTTTTTTCTCTGGGTTTTTTTTTCGTTTCCTCCTCTTTCCTTCCTCCTTTTTGCTCACCTAACCGATCGCACTTTAATTCTTCCCGCCCTTTCGCAATTTACTTAAGTAACGCTAATTCCGCCGGGGGCAGGAACTTTCAAAGGATTTTACGCGGTCTCTTCTCTCTCTCTCTTTCTCTTTCTCGGCGTCGTGTCGCCGTCGTTGCGCCGGGCGCTTCAATACTGCAGACACGCTGTAATATGAACGATGTAACTCGTTACACCGAGGTTCTCTCTTTGCATATTACGTTTAACAATTACGGCGGGATTATTACCGGCGTTTAGTCGCGACTCACGATTAAAAATGACGAAGGTAGAGAAAGATTTAGTTCCTTCCCTTTCAGCTTGAAAACAGTAAAAATAAATACATGGAAACGTATTTATTTACGGAGGAAATATATAAAGCACGTTCAGATTCTGCATCAGTTATAATAAAATGTCATATTAATCACGTTGTCACATATCACTTTAAATTTGTGGAAGAGAATTGTTTTTACATAGTTTTCCGAACTCTCGACTATTTGTGGAAAAATCGAAATCCTATAAAAGACTTCTCTATTTGCGCATTAGTTTAATAAACACCACCGCACTATTACGTTCAAACATATGGGAAATATATGTATAAAGCACATTTAAATTCTGCATCAGTTAGTTACGATAAAAAATGTCATATTAACCACGTTGTCACATATCATTTTAAATTTGTGAAAAAGAATTTTTTTTACATAGTTTTTCGAACTCTGGGCTATCTGTGGAAATATCGAAATTCCATAAAAGACTTCTCTCTTTGCATATTGTTTTAATACTACGGGATTATTGTTACCGGCGTTCAAATACGCCTTGCGATTAAAAATAATGAGATAAGGAAAAATACCTGTTCTTTCAGCTTAAAAACAATAGGTATAAATACGTGGAAATGTATTTATTCATGAAGGAATATAAAGCATTCAAACGCCGCACCAATTATGATAAAACATGTCATATTAACCACGTTGTCACATATCATTTTAAATTCATGAAAACAAATTTTTTCGCACAGTCCGGGCCATATATATGGAAAAATTGAAGTCCCACGAGGGACTTCTCTTGTCGCATTAGTTTAACAATTGCGATAGCATTTAAACTGGTTTCACGATGAAAAATGATGAAAGTAGAAATTATTCACTTTCTTTTCTTCCAGTTTGAAAATAATATATAGGTATACTTAAATACGTGGAAACATATGTAGGTATACTTTTCATATAAATGCGCGCTTTCAAATTCTGCAGTTATAATAAAATATTAACCGCACACATCTATTATTTGTGGAAAAAAAAATGTTTTGACAGTTTTTAGAATTTCGGGCTATCTTTGGAAAAATCGGAGTCCCAGAGTCGCGTCTCGTTTTTCTACGAATTTGTCGGACTTTTCTCGCACACGGTTCTCGTCCCGTCCGGAGAGTTTCTTCAGTTTTCGCCCTCTAGAATTTCAAATAAACGTCAGGGGATTAGAGGGCGACTAAAGAACACGTCGTGCCGACCTAAATCTTCGCGACAGCTCTACATCCTCGACGTCGTTTACCCTCACGCGCGCCGACGAGGAGAGCAGAGCGTCGTCGCCGAGCTGCAGCATCGCGTTGGGCCCAATTACGGCGGGGCCGGCAATTTGCGGCATTAGCCATGCAACGAGATATCATTAGGCCGGCCGGCTGCTCCGCGGTCGGGTCCGACCGAGATGATACCGTCACGTCGTGCCGAGGATCTCGGCCGGTCGAGTAAACGAGCACGCCGCCGCGGCGGATCGCGCTAATGGCAACGGACGACGTCTCGCGCGCCGCGAGTTCCCGGAATCCGCCGGTAATCGTCGTAATTTTCTCTCTCCGCGTCCCCGTATAAGGCGGCGATGTCGTGGGACATTCGTTCGCTCGTGAGAAATCGAGCGCGACAACGCGACGTTTCCGCCGCGCCGGCCGGGGACACTTTCGCGAGAGAGATGAAAGAGAGAGCGGGCCGCGCTGGTGGGCCTCTCCGACTCGATCAGTCCGCTAATTGCAAAAGAAGTGTGGTGTAAGATTACGTGGACAAATGTAAAAATCACACGATTTCCAGATTGCGTGATTTTTAATTGTTGCTTGTATAATTTTACATGGTTTCTTACAGCATAAAACGTTTATCAAAAAATCTAATTTTTCCAAAACTGTATACAGTCATGATTCTCTGCAGCTTGGATCTTTTCAAAAGCAATCTGAAATTCCCAAAGTTACAGAAAGAAAGATTTCTACAAATCTGAAAAAAAAAGAGCGATATGTATAAATAATTACGCATTGCTACGATATTTCACTGTGACAGAGTTTCGATGTGCCTTATGTACGTTTTTCATAAATAAATATGTAGGTATATGTGTATTCTTAAATGTGCGAAGAAATTTTCAATGTCTAAAAAGACAAGATCTAAATCCTGTTTCAATCATTTTTAATTGTAGGACACGGTGAAACGATGATATTTTACGCGTTCTGTATTAAATGAAGATAAAAACATATTTTATTTTTTTGTCACTTTGGACATTTTTGTTGATGAATCGATGCGGATTTTTATTGTTTTGAATAATTTGATGCGGAAAGGCTCATCATATAGCGATCGATAAACAAAGTTAAAAATAAGCGAGAAAGAGAAAATACGATTCTATATGGGAAGAAGAAGAAACTAAAAGTGGGGCCTTGAAAATAATTTATAGAAAACACCGTGATCAATATGGATGGCTGTACCGAATTATTCACGACGACGAAAAAAATTGCATTGATCCGCTGGCGGCGGATGAATATTTAAGGGAACGAAATTTACCCATTAAATATTTGTGCGTTTTTAATTTAAATTTTCAAGCTGCGCTTCACGAGTTGCTCGAAAAACGATTATGTTCAGTTCGCGATGAAATACGGAATTACTGTTGAACATCAGCTAAGACGTTGATATACGCTAATTTCCTAAGCGGTGTGCAAATGCTTTCGTTAACGTTACGTTTCGCCTTAATAACACAGCGAGGCGCTCGATTAGGCGACATTTTGCAATTCGATCTCGGTAACGATCGTGGTCTTAATTGTCGCGGGGGCTATTCCGCGTTTCCTTCAAGATCCCTTTCCGGTATTCCGCGCGCGTACGATCCGATAAATAAACGTCAGAATTACGGTAAAACTAAAGGGCGACGTCGTAATCGATTCCCTTAACCGCCGTTTTCTCCCGCGCCCCGTCGCGTCATACAAGCGCCCTCGCCCATTACGGCGCACATTATTTACCTCTATGGGACATTTTGCGCGCATAGTGGCGGCGCGCAGGCGATAACGATTTAATCTATTTCTCAAGTAAACGGTTACGCGCGCGCGCGCGCGCGGCATCGACTGCGCGGAAAATAAATTTCGAGTAAACGGAAGCGATAATGCGCGAATTATTACGCCCTCTTCCCTCCCCCCAACCTCTCTATCTCCCACCTCATCATCCTGTCCCACTTAAACTCGTTCTCGGGATCGCACGAGATTCGTGGAGGGACGGAGGGACGCCAAATTCCTGTTTTATATTCATAAGGGGGCGCGAATCTTCCCCCTTCCGACAGAGCTCAATTGGTGCTTCTTATTATCACGTCGGAAAGTAATCTGTTCTGAACTTTGTCCAATCGATTTTGAGTGGTCCGAGGATCGATCGAAAGAAAATCAAAAACGTTGACCTAAAAATCCCAATATTTATTGCATATATACCTTGTGTTTTCTAAAAAGGTTCGTTAACCCTTGAATCCGTGAAAGAACTCAAAGGAAGATTCTTACGAACTACATATTCTTATGAATACACATTGCGAGGACATAATTTAAGGTTTCTATGAAAATTATCCGAAAGGGTTAAGGGAAAAAGGGAAAGGGAGACCGAAAGAGACATGCAAACTCATTTATCGGTCCACGAATTGAACTAACTGTTACGACCCCGTTTTGGTTCAGCTTGGCCCAGTTGACGGGGGAGCGCGAGTAATCACGAAACCGCATGACTATGCATTGCAGACGGGAAGGAATGCGACGCCCTGGTGTGCTACCACGAGAAGGACTCGAGCCTGGTGATCGGCATTGTGATACCCACGCTGGAGTCCAGGCATCGGTACAAGTGCGCGGCGCTGGAGTTGTCTCAGCTGAATCACAATTGTAAGTACCCCACGGCCACTACCGCCGTTAATTAGCGGCGACGACGACACCACCTTCCTCCTCTCTTTCCTTCTCCCTCCTCACGTCGGTTAATTACGTAGTCTCGTAGCGACAGCTATACGGAAATATCCGCGGAATACGAGAGTACCCACTTCGAGTAGAGACGCACCTGTGCTCCTTTCCCCCCTCGATCCCTCAAGTCATTTCTCAATCTTTTCCCTCGACGATACTCATGGCGCTTTGAAGGATTTCAAGAGGAAGAGGTTTGTTTAAGTTATTTCGTCTCTCTTCTTTTGAACGGTTTCGTCTCACTTCCTAGAATCGCGAAAAGTCGTTCACGTATAAAGTTTCAAATTTCTTTTGAATTTACGCGTTATCGAATTTTTTCCGTAAACGTTGCGAGAGAGAAAGAAATAGAAAGACGAAGAAAAAGGAAGAAAGAGAGAACGGAGTATCGAATTCAGTAGCAGTGACACGAAAAAGATCTTTATTGTGTTATATAAGGAATGAAGACTCTTCTTCTTTAAAAACAAAGAAGAACAGAGAGACGGTGAAAAAGGAAAGGGGAAAAAGAAGAGAGAGAGAGAAAAAGACAGAATAAACGTCGTGCACTCGATGAGACTCCCTACGGGGTTTATTTTGCGGTGCATCCCGCGGCGATGCGGCCCGTATGCGGCGAATATAAGCGCGGGGCGGCGAGGGAGAGGGACGAGGGGGTGGATATTTCGGTAGCGGCGAATGTGGGCCACGAATTGCGGTTCGATATAAGTAACTTTACAGAGGGGGTGCGCAGTTTATGAATTAGAGCTAAATAAAAGCCGCCCTCCTCTCAATCGGATCCGCGAGAGCGATCGCGCGAAATCGGATTAACTTCCGGCGATAATACGACGGAGGTATTATCGATCGCGGTTTCGTCGAGAGAGACGAGAGGCGGAATTAGAGGGGCGCGTAATATGGACGCGTTGCGTCTCTCGTGGGCGATTTAATTTAAAGAATGCGGATCCAAATTCAGACAAAGATCAAACGCGATGCATGTTTTGTAAGAGGCGTGGGTGTAACGCGGGATGGGAATTCCAACAGTTATTATTTACGTGAAACTGAATTAAAGATTACAATATGTCATCGAATTGCGATGTGCAAATAACGTAAGAGGAATATAATTTAAATTGAAGATTTGAAAATGTAGAATGCTATATTGGAAAATGTCAAAATCTATTTTGAAAGATGCAGAGATTTTAAGAATACTAATTAATATAATTGATTGTTTTATTTATTTATTTATTTAAAAGCATTATGGAATTGCAATCGCCATTATTTATGTGGGATCGAATTATAGTTGATTGTTTTGATACAATTTTTTAATTTAAAAGTATTTGCGCATCTATCGTTTCCTTTTTCTCATTCTTTTAGTGCTCTCAGCTCTCACGCTTTAAAGGAAAAATCGCGATATTTTTGCGCGAAGGCTCGAGTCTATTTCTTGAATTTCTAAAATTACGGGACCGTGAAGGTATACCCAATTATGCGCGCATAGATCCCTAAACCACAAAGGCACGCAATTGGATCGAATTGCGCGTCGGAACCAGGGAAGCCAGCAAAATACGCGTCGTTCTCCTCTCCGTTTTGTTCTGCCGCTGCCAGTCCGATTGTAACATCGAAACCACGTGGTTAACAATGTGGGGCAATTTCTCTTTCTCTCTTTCTCCTGTCTGTCTCGTCTCTTTTTCCGCTTCTCACGCGACGGCTCGGCGATCCTGCTACCACGTGGTAGCGCGGGGAATTTGTCGGGGCAATTTATTTCAGTACAGAGACGATTTGCAACCCGCGGCAGACCCGATCACGGAAAGATCGTTATTCTCGTGTGGGGACGCGCGGAGGGACAGAGGGAGAGGGAGGGGGAGGAAGGGGTGGTCCTCGCAGTATAACCGGAAGCGATGGGGACCTTACGGTGAATCGTGGGAATCACGGCAACTTGGTAACTTGGCAAATTGAATTAGAAAGTTCGCCGCTCTCTCGGCCGCGGAGTTGTCTCGTTTGTCTCCGCGCGGTATCGAATTAGGTGCACGGGGAATCCCATGTGTACGACCGCGATATTTTCGGGCCGCGAAATTGGCGAGGGATATAGGACGTGGATGCTGGGTGCCGGGAGTCGCGTGAATAGGAAGACGTAGCGTAAACGCGAATCACGAGGAATACCCTCTGCATTTAAAATCTGGATTACTATCATAATGGACGGGAGTAAAACTGGCACGAGTAAAGCGAACTGAAATAATTATCAAGCTAACAACAAACGGGATGGAGATATAATTAGTATCTTGATTCGCGTTGGCAAATTAATAAAATTATAGTCAAAATTGGTACGAATAAACTACAGTAATTATCGAGCTGAAGCAGCTTTCACCCGGGATGGAAAATATAAGCTTACGGTATCTCGATTTGCATCGTCAAATCAGATGTATAATAATTGATTTAAATGAAAGTGACGAAACACTGACAAATTGAGATAATCACCAACCGTCAACAGGGACAAAAAATACTGAAGAAGAAAAGATATTGAAAAAAAATCTACAAAGCAGAATATAAGGAATATAAAATAAGGAATTTGAGGAATATAAAGGAATGTAAGCAGGAATCTTGCTAAGAACAATTATTATAGCCGATAATTTTTTTCTAATTGTCCAGCTTGTCATTCCACCCTGAGCCGATCATCCCGTACGCGTATATAGTATGTGTATTCTGTATACGCGCATCGAGAGGAGCGAACAAGCAGCCAGCTCCGTAGCTTTCTTCCAGATTGCGCGCTTCGCTCTCAGACAACATTAGCGAGCTGATTACAATCGTCCGATTAGCCGACACGCTCGTTACCTTACTGCTCTAAAAGCCGATTGCGCGGAGCGCGGAATGCGTTCTATCGTTCTCCAATGGGGTGCGCGATCGGGTAACATGCACGGGTCAAACGCCCCGTCGTCGGTTCTGTATCCCCGACCCTAAATATACACCGTCGCGCACGCCTTGGCACACCGTGTACTCTGCTAATTACAATATCCTGATTACACAGCTTATGACTTTGCCTGCATCCGGCCTGCGCATGATGGCCGCCGCCGCCGCGAGTTGTGCTTCGAGGTAGCGAAAGGGGGACTACCCCGCAGGATTTAACGCAATGAACTTCGGCGCGGCGCTGGTCCAGAAGGTCAGCCGAACGTTTGATATAGTCAATGAACAAAGTTCGCTATCAAAGCGACCGGGATTTCGCGTGTCCGCAGGGGAGACTCGTGATTTTCTCCCAGTACGCGAGGTACCCAAGGGCCAGACTTCGGAAAGTTTCGCCGCCCGTTCACGAGTGACGATGATGAGCCAATCAGCCCTGGGTCCTCTACTCGCGGTTCGATTAATTCCAACACTTACTACGGGGATCTTCGTTGACCTCGGTAAATTTGAATTTTGATGAAACTCCGGGACCTATACGCACTGTACCCGATCGGGAGTACTTCAATGTCCGTTCACGGTTGAGTAACTCCCTTCGATCTCTCGCAACGCGGGGATTTTATGTCAAGTTACGTTAACTAGTTTCGCGGCATAACCAAAGTTATAATTCGCAAATCGATCCTTTGGACTGTACATAAGAATAACGCCCTTAATCGGAAATGACTGATCAAAAATTTAATTCTTTATTGCGGTCGAAGCTATTTCCAGTTTCGTAAATTCGTGCATTGAAAATTGCTCGGTTTAATTAAATAATCTTAAACATTACTGGTTGCGGAAAAGAAAATTAAAGTTTATGTGGGCTCGATGAAGAAATTGGAAATAGGCGAGATAAATTTCTGATATAGCCTTTTCGGCGTCGATCGTTTTATCAAATTCTTTAGACGCCATCGAATAAATTCGCTTTATTATAAACATCGCTTTAACTTCTCGCTCGCCCACAGTCGATACCGATCCCAACTATATATTTCTCGCAAATGAGCGAGGATCAAGTATTTCGTCCTTAATCCGATCTGATTGATCCAACGTGAATCAAAGAATGTTTATTACAGAGGAATTTATGGAGATCTTAAAAATATATTTTGCATACAAAATTCGAATACTTAAAGACCTATGCGGTACACTGTGACAAAGTATACAACTCGATAGGACCGCAAAAGACTAAAAAGCGAGTTGCTTCCAATTCTTCAGCTTCGAAATTCAGAGTACAATTTTGTTAAACGGAGACGTGAATCTAAGGAATTAAAAAGGATATAACAGCACAATTGAATTACTAAATAGATTACTTAAATGTTCACACGGAGATCGAATCTCCTCCCTCAAGACCCTTCTCTTTAATCCCTTTCGGGCTGACAATTTGACGAAACACGTTTCCCAAATTGAGTTGCTTACCTTCTCGACAGCTGTCTGTCAGAGAGAGCACCTCTGGAGAGGGAACACCATTTTCTCAACGGTTTCTGATTTAATACCGATTTTAATCAAACTCGGCGTATTTGCGCACGCACACACACACACACACACGTACGCACGCACGCACGAACGCACGCATACTTCGGCTCCCCGTTTCATTTGGAGTTAACGAAGTTTTCCCTGGAAACAACGGGGCGTAACGCCGGCATCTAATCAGTCGATCAGTTTTTGCTAAGCTCGCCTGCATCAAGGCCGGATATACACGGTGGCGCGCGGTATAACTCATACATTATCCCGGGTGGCAGAGGGAACTCCCGGGTCTTTTTATTGCTTGCGCGCCGCACCGCCGCGCCGCCGGTTTGCTTTCACTTTATCGCCCGTGAAATCCAGCCGTCCGCTCCGCCCGCGGCGGACAATATTTCCAGAGTGCCTCTGCGGAAAGTGTATAAATTCAGCGCGACGCCACCCGAGTTGACTCTGTAATCGGACTGCGAACGAACTCCCTAAAATATATATATATATATATATATATAAATTGAGATTTATCTGCGCTTCCGATATATATAGTAATCGTGCGATAACGCCGATAACGCACACTTCTCGAGTGTCTCATTATCAAGAAATCATCAGGGAAGCTCTTAACTTGGAGAAACCACTCTGTCCGAGTTGTCAAGAAAAACCGATTCTAAAGAATTTGGGACGATTTTCTCTCATCTCTGAAAGGATTTTTTTTCTTAAGATTCTGAGAATATTGAAATTTCCTTCTCTGAAATTTTCCGAAGCTTGCGAATTATTTCTGTTTTTAATTCCTAGTTTGAATCTTCCGATGCGACGCGATTTTTTTTTCAATTCTTGAGAGTGATTTAATTACGTAAAGACGCAGAACTAGAACCATGTAAAAATAGAATTAGAATCGATGAAATCAAGATTATCTATATGTAAATTATTAATTAAATATAAGACTAATTTTAATATTAAATATCTGTATTAAATTAATATTTAATATTAAAAGTGACATGTTAATTGTTAATTATATTTTATTATTTTGTATTTAATCATTTATATAATTTAATTTAATAATTTATTATGTTTAATCAGCGTAATATCATATAATTTCAGCTTATATAAATATGTCTTTTCTTTACTTTTATTAATTAATTTATTTTTATTCTTGACTTTCTCATCTACTTTTATAACTAAATTATTGTTGCTGAAGAAGACTAAATACAATCGAAATGTTCGAAACGTTCTAAATACTTAGTGGTATTTCGCAGGGAGTCTGGAGATCAGTCCGCACGCCAACACGGCCCGGCGAGTCATCGTCGTGCTCAGCCCCGCTTCCCTGGACAACATCTGGACGGACGCGAGCGTCGGCGCGGTCCTGAAGCAGCTGTCCTCGCTGCCGACCCGGGCGATCATCATTACGCTGAAGAGACTGCCGAGCACGACGGCGACAATCGCGAAGCGATCGCGGCGTGATCGCCGCGACGCCGACAGCATCTCCTTCGATCGGCTGACAATTCTGTCCTGGCAGGACGGCGGTGGCGGCGGCAACGGAGACGGCAGCAACGGCAGCACCACGTTCGGTAGCGGCGGTCACAAGTTCTGGTACAAACTGAGGCTGGCGATGCCGGCGATACGGCCGGTCGCGTCCGAGACCGGCTGCCAATCGGTCGCGATGATAGTGCAGGCTAACGGCAAGTGCGGACAGCAAAAGGCACGCTCGCGCGAGAGCCTGGAGGTCCTTGTCTAAGGATCACGCGGATGAGAGTGCGAGACGCTCATCTCAAGCCGTGGTCCCCACGAGAGGAATCTTCTCGACCAATTTCCACACCGATCCGATTTGCCAATTTTGGAAT
Source organism: Temnothorax ravouxi (assembly GCA_030770255.1). Taxonomy (NCBI): domain Eukaryota; kingdom Metazoa; phylum Arthropoda; class Insecta; order Hymenoptera; family Formicidae; genus Temnothorax; species Temnothorax ravouxi. Next base: position 6,054 of record JASTWP010001755.1, on the reverse strand, counting down.
CCCCTCGAGGCGAGAGGGTCTCGAGGTCGCGTCTGTGCGATTCCGATCCCGAGAATCCCCGCGCGAGAGGAATCCTTTCGCTTTTGATATCGATTCGGCGGAAGAATTGCGAGGCGACCTCGACTTCGGCGGCGACGGCCTCAGAAGTCTCAGGATCTCCGGTCCGATCTCTCTCGAGAATCCCGGCGAGAGGGATCTTTCGTTCGTGATACCGATTTTCGGGAAGAAATCGCGAAGCGGGACGTCGCGATGCCGACGATCCGAATCTCGCGCGAAGGGCCTCAAGGCTCTTGCTTAGGACGTTTATTTTCAAGACTCGAATTCCGCGAAAGGTACGATTGTTGTCCTTGATAAGAGAGAAAAAAAATCGCGGAGCTCCTTTTCGATTTCGGTCGCGAAATTTGAAGCGAAACTCGAGAGATTTGGAAGGCACAGTCTTCTTCGATCTGGAGATGGTGCGAATTATAAGAAACAGGCGAAAAAGGCGCGTCGCGACTTTGTGACGTTATCACATCGCGATCGATTTTCTCGCGAATCGCGTCGAGATTGGAAAGCAAATTCGATTTAGCGTCGCGACGCGAAGGAGAAGCTGCGGGCGCGCTGCACCGCGAAATAGAATCAAACGTCAGTTCCGGAATCTTCCTTAGATTCCCGGAAGCTTGATTCTCTCGCCCGAGTTTTTGAGCTCGAAATTATGAACCTTAGGTCGCGCGATCTTCGGTCGAAGAGGCTTGATCTTAAATTAGGGAAAAGAATTTCGTTGAAATCGCGAATCTCTCGTACCGAAATACGCGATTTTTCATGATCCACGCGGCAAATCCGTTCGCGACTGCCTCTCGAACATCCGTGTAGCTGGCGGACTATATACAGTTGGAATGCAGTTACGTAAGGGGGAACGTTTAAACGGGAATTTATGCGAGGTGCAACTGCTTTCAACTGCATCGACGTGGCAGTGCGAGTCGGCGGTGCGAAGCGTGAATTTGCTATACTCGTGATAAGTTCGCGGCTCGTGATAAGTTCGATGGAAATGTTGGAGGCGTATAGGGACCTTTGTACAATTTTTTTTTATCGTCGGACGAGTGAACTTTTTGATAAGATGTAAAAATTGGGAGGTATTCCCCGTTAACAGGGACGGTACAGAGACAGAAGGGACGAAGGATTGTTTGGCGCGGATGTGCTGATCATTGAAAGTGAGTTCGATCCTTTGTGAATGCAATGTTTTTTAATGCAGCGGCTTCTACGCGATTGAAAGTTTTAATATTGTATTGCGTAATATTTATTTTAAAATGAAGAGAGATCGCGACTTATTTTCTTTCACTGACTGACACACATTGCGTGAAAGAACGTAAAAAACAGTGACTGAAAAGATGTGTACTGTGATCGGAGATTTTTATAAAACCTTGAATTTCCGGATTCTTTGCATCTTGTGTTCTTAAAGTTTTAGATCCTAAACTTCTTGAAACTTTGAATCTTTAAGTCTCTTCGGACAAATCAAGATTTTTCTATTTTTTGAATTTTTGAATTTCTCTAATTACAAGTTCTTATTTGCGAAGAATGAGAAATTGTCAACAAGCCTTCATGAGATTTTAAATAAATATATTAAGACCTGATAATAAAAAGGACGAGGACCCTCGCACAACTCGACGCTTACTTATATCTGTTTGCTGAATTGACAATGTGAAGGATACGTAGCAGAGTCGGAGATTCTTCAATCTTTGAATTCTTATTCTTTAAAACTTATATTCTTGAAGATTTGATTTTGGTAATCTTTGGAGAATTTAGAAATTATTTTTATATAAAAATGTATCGAAATTAAGTTTTGCAAAAAAAATTCGATAAATACTAAATTTTGGTAAATTTGAAAGATTAGAAATCAATTTTAAAAAAATTTTGTAGTCAAATTTTGTAATAAACATTCTAAAGTTTCGCTGCACGTAACATTTCAATCATTTGTTCCAAATAGAGAGCTAAAGTAAAGTCTTTCTCGCTTAGGAAGTCCGTTTTAACTCTATCTTTCTTTATTTTATAATACTTTATCCCGTTTCTGCATTTTTTTTTTATTTTTTCTTTTTGCATCATTTTTTTTGTTGTGTATTTCTTTCTATAAATAGCCTACATAAAGAAAATATACTTCTACCAATATTTTACAAATTCTTGTAAAGGCTATTTATAGAAAAGATTCAACAATTAGCCTCGAGATTAATATAAAAAAATTCGATAGAGAATCTAATGTTTTTATAAAATTGTTAAATGATTCAAAATCATAAAATTCCAAGTCTGGCAATTTAAGGATATAATTCCAATGATTTTTTAGTGCATATAAATTTTTTGCAAAATTTTTTGTACGAGCGAGAGTGCGATTTTACTTACTCTAAACAGTGGGGGCAGATAGAATTAAATAAACCTTTGCAGGCATTTAATCAACTGAACGAGGCGACGAAATTATAAAAATGTATCATCGTTATGTACGTAATCATGAAAATTTCTCCGTGTATAAATAATTTAAATACTCCCGGCAGGGAGTCTATTTGCTTTCCACAATCGACGATCGATTTCGTTATCCCAGCATTCCGACTGTTCCGAAGGGCGAAAAGAGTGTGGAGAGATGGAATTGCGCAGTCTTCCTTCTCGCGTGCGTGATGATAGCTTCATTATCGGCGTTCCGTTATCACTGGCGTTCCATTGTCCTTTTCTTTTTTAACGCGCCGCTGTTCTTTGTACATATATATTGGGAGTTTATATTTATTTAGCTAGTTACGTTATATTTTTATATATACCTTTGCGTAAGTTTTAGCCAAACTCTTTAACCGGTAAAACAGCTTCTGAAGTTCCGTTCGAAGGCGACTGAAGGATCTTCGAAGAAATTCGAGAGTCTGAAAAAATTCAAAACGCACACGCCGTTTAGGTGTTTAACACATTGCCATGGTGATCACTTGTGACTGACGCTATCAAAAATTTTTCAAAACGCTTATAAAAAGTAAATACCGTTTAACATAAAATTATTATTTAATTATATCACACAATATATTTATCATATTTCATCATGCTTTATTATATTTTATTAATTTTATCATATTTTTATATATTTGTGATAATGCAAATTCTACTGTAGCGTAGTACATGGTAAGTCACATAAAAATCGCTGGGCAGGCAACGTGTTATATATCTGAATGTTCCTAAATATCCGATGTATAAAAATCTCGAAGTCCAATTATCGAGATATATGCAGAGCACACATTGTTGCATTTATTTCTATATTTCATAATATATAATTTATATCGGGAACTGCGTGCGAATACCAATTAAAGGGTTACGCAATCGCGGGTTCGCGCCGCGGTGCGTTGCGCCGTTGACACCGTCGGCGACGTCTTTCTAAAGATCCGGTCTTGTCTCAGGGACCGTAGCGGGGCGATTCCCCGATAACGCTCGGCGCAAGCCCGGATCAGCTGCCTCGGTACGTTAATGTATAAGCGTTTTATACTGTTTTATACATGGGGACGCTCCTCGAGACTGTCCTGGAACTCCCCGGGCGCACAATCGGTGTCGGTAATCGTCGCTTGTCGCAATTTATCTCCCGTGAGCGAGACGGAGGGCGGGGGGGTAACACTCGGTTTCTCGGCCCCCTCCCCGAATATCCGGGCGCTCGATAAACGATATTTTCTCACGTGTCTTTGCGTTCCTGAATTTTTTATCACCCCGGGTATTCTAAATTTAGCTCGTACAACGAATCAGTAAAATAAATATGCAGGATTCGATAAATCGAGGTCCTGAATTCGTAAAATTTTAATTGCCGAAGCTCCGTCGTTTATCCGCGAGCTTCGCGAGTTTAATCATTGTCCCATATCTCTCACATCGCAATTGCATTTTACCGGAGAGAGGATTCATCCCACTCTCATCCAGTATATATATATATATATAATTTAACTGTTGGTTTATCCGTAACATGTAACATGCACACGTTTCCTTCCGCGAAGAGGAAAGGTTTGAAGCTCGTTATCTCCGTTAATATTTGGAGATTTCTGTCCTCCAAGGGACGCAGTACCACAATTTATTTATCCTCGGTTACCCTTGGGATTAGTTTATGCAGCGGGAACCCCGAATCGGGGCCCCGGCGCGGCGCGTACGAAATCCGGAGAAACTTTCGCACAGGTGGTACCACGCACGAGAAAGCGACGGGCAACAATAAAGATAGAGTAGGGGATAAGTGTTATCTGTAGTTATTATCGTGATTATAACTTAGGCAATCGAGCTGTGGTAAGAGGGGGAGGGAGGGAGGGGGAAAAATAAGGGGTGAGCTTAATTTTTAACGTTGATAGCGATTATTCTCTTTACTGTCAGTATTACGACACACTAGTGTACTCGTCTCGCCGGGATGCCAGCAAGGATCATTGCAAAGGATGATCTGCGAGCCGAGTAAGCAGAGTATATAGATGTAGAGCTATATATTTGAACGGCCTGTTTCGTGAAGGGGGGGAAGGCAGAGGGAGACCTCGAATTGATTTCCCGGAGGTAGGACGCGTATCGTCCTTTCGAATATCTAGGGTACCCTGAGAGAGGCCGAGAGCTTCTCGGAAAGCAACCTCGCGACTGCCACAAATCAAATCGTTTATTGGACTTAGATAAGAGAGAAAAATTTTCAGCCGCAGGAATATAGTAAATTTAATTGAAATTTCTATATATTCCAATTCCTAAGGAAATTAGTTGTCTAGGGATAAAAAAAGTTAATTAAATTCTCCGTTTCAATTTCGAGAAATTTCAGAGATTTTTATAAAACTTTTTCTCTGACTTTTTTTATGCTGAACGCTGCCTACTGAATCTAATAACCGCAGGGCAAATAACGTGATTTAACGGACTGGATAATTTAAAAAGAGGCTCAGCAGATTAAAAATCAAATAAAGACAATAGGGGAGTTTGAACCAAGCTAGGTTTTAATGCGTAAATTTATTGTGAAATTAATCTAAACGTAAAAACGTTTCGATCTAAATCAGGCCGTCCCTCAGTGTCAAAATATAAACGTTTCGAGCTGAATAATTTAATAAGATCTAACAGAGATCTGACAAACAGACGGGTCCCTCTTTCGCAAGCGAGCCGTTCATTTTTCTTCTTTTTTTTTTGTAACCTTTCTTACCGGTATTATCGTTGCGCATTGCTCTTCGCCGATAAGGCGAATTAGCGAACGATTTAATTAATTAATTAGTCTTTGTATTTCGACAATAAACTCTCTCTCTAGAATCCTAGGAGTAGCGCGGGACTTGCGTATACATTCTTCTTTTTACTATAGATAGCTTACTCGACGAGGGAGGACGAAGATATAAGTTTGGGGTCGTATAATTCTACTAGATAAATGTTTACGTACTGTACGCCTGACTGATTGCGTCGACTGTTTGACGGTTGAGAGTAATAAAATGGGCACGTGTAAGACGTTCTAATTGTTTATAGCGGGGCATGTGTGTGTGTGTGTGTGTGTGTGTGTGTGTCTGTGTGTTGGCAGCGGTTGAGGATAATTCCTTGTATATGCTGTGCGAGGTCCTGTCCAAGGGCTACCCAGATAGCTGTAAGCGACCTGTTAGAGGAATAACTCTAGTTTACCAATACCTTACCTTATCATACCCTGTTTTCCCTTGCGCTTTAGGTTTAACGAACGCTTCGATACCTTTCTCTCGCCCAATTTCGACGGAACGGCTCTCGTCGTCGGGAGATCAATCGATTCGACCAACGACTAATTCTATTTATTGATTCCACCCGCTGATAGCCCCGGGTACTTTCGAAACGAGTGACTTTACGTAGTCCGTTAAGTAACGAAGAGCATCGAGCCGCGTCCAGTTGCGTGTACTTACATACCTTTAATTAGACGCATATCCTAATCTCTTTGCCGCTTTGAATTCCTTTACTCGATTCGTCGATATTCGTTCGACTCCTTTTTTTTTGTAATTTTAATTTATTATTTATTCTGCGTTTTTGATAAGCACGTGTAATCTGTTGTTCTTGGTGAGAAATAAAGAGTTGGAGCAGAGACCTACGATCGAGTGTGCATATGTCAAGTTTACGCATATC
>JASTWP010001754.1:0-60734 GCA_030770255.1 Temnothorax ravouxi | reverse complement strand
CTTTTTGATATTTATAAGAAATCTCGAGTATAATTGCATGTGCCTTACTACTGTACAGAAATATTACAAGAGGTTACAAGGATTTATTCTGTTGAAAAATGAGAGGTTGCACAAATTATATCGAAACATATAAATTTGTCCTAGCCGTACAGCGTTATCGGCCACAAAGAATACAGCAGCCCGCGCGTATCATAAATTATATCTGTTAACTATATATACGCTATATTCCTTAAACTAAATTTCTATATTAATAATATGCTTATCTTATTTCGCTTTAATATATGATTTATTGATTTCATTTAGTCTCTGTCGTTATTACGGAAACATACTACAACGACGACGTAACGTGTTTTCGAAAATAAAATTTTATTAATTTCTTTCCTCTTCAACATAATGCAAAGATATAGTTCCACACAATTATATCAATATCTAATCCGGTGACTTTTGAATCAACATTTTTAATGAACTCAGGGGTGATATCATAAATTTAGCGAAATTTAAAGTGTATAAGTATTTTCGTTTGACTGCCAGCTTTGCCATGGTATCTTTATGTACCTGGTTATCCCATGGTCGTTTTAGACGTAATCCTTAATCTTTCCTTCAGTTTTCGGCTAAAATCACGAGAGTGTCGATAAGCTCAAAAATTCACAAGAGTCCTGCAAGTAGGGTTTGCTCAATTCCCTTACCCAATTTCCATAACACTATCCGCGCAATCCGCATTCGATGTCCAGACCCGAGTTTGTCTCCCTTCGGCCTGACATTTACAACAGCTCCGCAAACGTCGTCGGAAAAACTCGTTGAAGGCTTCCCCGATCATACAGAGCAGAATTTCTAACCAAAAATTATCTAGATCCGTAGCCCTTTGCTTCTTGTCTAGATTGATCAGCCATCGTCCGCCAGCCTTGTTCGGATCGTCCTCCCACATAGGCCGAATTCCTTGCTTAAACATGCTATAGTCACAACCTTGCCTTAACTCGGAGGCTGTCTTTATATGGTTGTATAAGCTGTGCATAAAAAAAAAGTTTCTTTGTTGTAATTCACGTTCGTAAGTTTTTGACGTTGTTTTTTTTTATTTATTTTTATTTTTTTTATTTATACGCAGAAGAAAGGAGGAAAGAAAGAAAGGAAGAGAAACATAGAGCTACCTCCAGAAATCCTCAGCTGTATCGAAGCTCGTTATCTCCCGCTGGCTCTCCTCCATGATTTATTCCTGTCGGGCTCGTAATACCATAAAGTCCACGTGTTTTGCAGGGGATGCTTGATCAAGTATTCGGGTGGGAACTCGCCGGTGCTCGCTACTTCCGTATTCTGCTTACGATCGATTTCCTGAAAAAGATGTTTACGTTTAGGCTTACGCTGTTCATACCTCGACATCTCTGCAGAATCACGATAGGAAGGGTCGACTCCAGCGGTCATCGGTGGAGGGGGAGGAGGGGGAAGGGGGGCGACCTTACGCGTGGCCGGGCTAACCTGTACGGCGGCTCGCGTGCGCATCGTCTCGCCGGGTAGATTTCACGCCGCCTTTCGCGATCGCCCCGCGGTATTTCCGGCGTAACGGCGATTATTTATAGACGACGACGAGGGAAGCGATCGGCGGAGGCGGGGCACGTTCGCGAGCGTGAAAAGCGTCGCGGAACTCGCGGCTCTAGGACACTTTCCACACGGCGAACATTCGGAGTAACGTGGAGGCCCGAGGCGGCGGAAGAGGCAGAGAGAGGGACGCGGAGGGAAGAAGGATATGGGAAGGATCCGCCGGGAAGGAATCGCCGCCCGCAGGCACACGGGCGGGAAACGCCGCGCCGTCCCCGGGCGCGCCGTATTCCGCGGTGCGAGATCGGCGTTCCCACGCCGACTGCGTTCCGTCGCGCGCCACGCTTTCGAAATACTTGCCTCGATTTCCTCCGTGATGCTCGTAGCCATGTCACTCCAATATGCACGCTCGCTTCGGCTCGCTCTGTGAAAGCCGCGAACTGGCAGCGGAGCAATCCGTGACATATGTCCGTTAGCAGCGCTCCCCCGTTGGCGCTGCTCGGTTATTATTACAGATAAGAGGGATGGCTCTCTTTTGTCATCTGATGGTATACGAGCATGCACAGGGTTTACAGTTACCTGCAGTTACCTGGCCACGGACGAAGCTATACAAGACACAGAGTATATCAAATGAGTAAAAGAGATGGCAATGCATACCCGATAACAAAGATAATTAGGATCAGAAATGCGCAATTCTAATTTTTAAGATTCAGAGAAAGGACAAACGTAAACTATATAAACCACTGTATTATTTAATTTGCGAAATCTATACGTAAAACGTTACGTTAAGAGTTATCGGTGTGTCCCGCAGATATAAATCGCGCGTGAATATATATTTATAATGATACAAATAAATAAGATACTTTATTTTCGCGTGATTTTTGTATTCTGAATTGATTAACATTTTAGAGGACATATCTTACTTTTCGCGAACGGCTCTGATATCAAAATGTTTGCTGCGTTGTCGCAAGCTTGAGATTTTCCCTTTACGCTAAACGTCGGAGGCGCGAGGAAGGATTGAATTAAATGTGATACACTGCTGACGCTCGGAAGCCTTGTTTTCCTTCTCGTCTCTGCAAAAGCGCAGAGGGATGTAAACCGCTTTACGGGAATACGCTGCGTCCGCGCGACGCGGCCACGGAGAGAAATCGATTGGAGCCAGGAATTCGCGCTCTGCAATTTCGTCCGAAAAAACCGCTCGATCGTTATAGGTCGATGGGGGAAAACGTCAAGTACAGCATTTAATAACACGAGAAAATTATCTTCGCATTATCATCATCGTCATCGTCCGCGAATCAAAACTATATGCACGTCCTATTTTTTCAACGTCTTCGACATTTCGTAATCGACTCCGCTTCCGAGAATGCAGTCGCGCTAGTCTCTCACAGCAAGTGACGATAATCAGTGCCAAAAGTCACGCTGCGCTATTTAATCACTAACTCTCCACGAGATATAAAACCCGTAATTGCAGTTGCGTCCGTGTCACTCGGTTAGGCGCGTCGACTGATTCGAATTCTCTCGCCATGTCGCGGTATCTTCTGCTCTTTTCGCAAGTCGTTATCCTGTTTCTTTCGGCGAGGGCCTCGTCGGCGGTGAAGGAGCCGACCTGCCAGGACAACGGCAACGTTACAACGTTACAACGTTCTGGTTACAACGTTTCCCACTGCAACGGGGTCCTCGTCGAAGTGACGCAAAGACGTTTCGAGGACCGAAACGCGCACTTGGGCCTGTACCTGGGCCTCGTGGCGATTCAAGAGAACGCCTTCAAAGACGTGTCTGCGACGCATTTGTATCTGAATGAAGGCAACCGGATTTCCGTGCTGAAGAGGGAATCCTTCCGCGGTTTGCCCAGCTTAAAGGTTCTCTACTTGGACGGCAATGTGGTACCGTTATCGGGGTACTTGTTCGCGGAATTGAGACACCTGACGTCGCTGAGTTTGGACTCCAACAAGATCATTTCGATACCGAAGGACTCGTTCGCCTGGCTGTCAAGCTTGGAAAGTCTCTCCTTGTGTGATAACGATATCGAAGCGATCGAGGCGGAATCCTTCTCAAATCTTAATCCCGGACTGCTGTGGCTTTGGCTCCACAGGAATAAAATCTCTCGCGTCGCGCCGGATTCCTTCGCCGGGTTAACCGAATTGAAAATCCTCAGCTTGGGTTACAATCAGCTAGAGGACTTGCCGAGCGGTGTATTTCGAGGATTGAAAAAGCTGTGGATGCTTAACTTAAAAAACAATCGGATAACAAGCGTCTCCAGGTCGCTCCTTCGCGACTTGGTCGGTCTGAAGGAACTTTATCTTGAGCAGAACGAGATCAGTGCTCTCGAGCCGGATACGTTCAGGGATCTGTCTCAGCTGCAACTACTGTACCTGAAAGGAAACAAACTATCTCACATTGTAGCCGGCACTTTTGCCGGACTCTCCAATCTGGTAGACATCAAGCTGTCCGACAATGGCATACACACGGTGGACAATGGCACTTTCGCTGATCTCGTCAAACTGCGACATCTCGACTTTGATGGCAACAACTTCTCCAAAATCGACAAGGAGTTCCGCGGTTTGCCCAACTTGAAGCGCCTCTCTTTGAACGGCAATGTGGTACCGTTATCAGGACACTTGTTTGCGGATTTGGGACACCTGCAGTCACTGTCGTTGATCTTCAACAAGATCGATTCGATACCGAAGGACTCGTTCGCCGGCTTGTCAAGCCTGATTTGGCTCTACCTAGGTCACAACGATATCGAAGCGATCGAGGCGGAATCCTTCGCCGGGTTAACCGAATTGAAAAGCCTCAACTTGAGTTACAATCGGCTAGAAAACTTGCCGAGCGGTGCCTTTCGAGGATTGAGCAAGCTGGAGAATCTTAACTTAAAAAACAATCGGATAACAAGCCTCTCCAGGTCGCTCCTTCGCGACTTGGTCGGTCTGAAGAGACTCTATCTTCAGCAGAACGAGATCAGCGCTCTCGAGCCGGACACGTTCAGGGATCTATCTCAGCTGAACCTACTCGACCTGAGCGGAAACAAACTGTCTCACATTGTAGTCGGCACTTTTGCCGGGCTCTCCAATCTGATATACCTCAAGCTGTCCAATAATAACATCAGCGCTGTGGATAATGGCACTTTCGCTGATCTCGTCAAACTGCAATATCTCGACTTTGATGGCAACAACTTCACCGAAATCGACAAGGAGTTCCGTGTCCTCCCTGTCACAATTTCCACATTTTCTTAATAAAGCCTGAAAGATTTGTTTCCTTGACCTCTTGAATTTTGCTAAATTTTTAGTATGCTACAGTACACTTCATTCACTTCATACAAGGTACAGCAACGGTTCAATGCGCAATAGTTTATTAAATATTAATGTTAAAAATGTTTTTTTCGATATTAATAATAAATAAACCATGCTTATGCAAAGAAGTCGCATTCATAAAATGTGCAAATTAATGTTTGTATGATAGATATCCTTCAAAAACATGTACTGGAGGAACTCTATCTTGAGCAGAACGAGATCAGCGCTCTCGAGCCGGATACGTTCAGAGATCTGTCTCAGCTGAAACAACTGAACCTGAGCGGAAACAAACTGTCTCACATTGTAGTCGGCACTTTTGCCGGGCTCTCCAATCTGGAAAACATCGAGCTGTCCGACAATGGCATCCATACGGTGGACAATGGCACTTTCGCTGATCTCGTCAAACTGCGACATATCTACTTCATTCATGGCAACAACTACACTGAAATCTACACAGAAGTTAAACATTTGAGGTCAATCCAGAAAAGTTTGCATAGCGCGTAAACATAAACATAAGAGATTTGAATGGTCCATATGCATGTGCATAAGGAATTAAATACACCAATCCGTTTTTTTATGCATATGATTTTCTTATGCACCCATGCAAGTTTGTCTGCATAGAGGACAAGGGTTGGTCCCTTATTACTTATTATGAATTCCTTCGCAAAATAAAAAAATTAATAAATTCTTTAATCACAACTTCATGCGTTATTTTATTCAACCTATTCGACGCATCCGCCCGCGTCGTCACGTGTGCGCGACGCGTCGCGGATCGATGGCTTGAAAAAAAACAGAGAGAGAGAGAAAGAGAAAGAGAGAGAGAGAGAGAGAGAGAGCAAAAACTCCGGGAAAACGTGACTCCGATGTCTCATGGACGCGAACGCGCTCGTGTTTTCGCGTGTACGATAATGATTTGCATAACATGTAATTTCCCGTTGCGAAGTCGTCAAGGTCGGGTCAGGGTCGTCCCGTTTACTTCGCATTTTGTATCTTATAAAAATTTGTAAGATTTTGCGCGCGCGCGCACGCGCGCGCGGAAGGGTTGGCATTCCTGACGTCACCCGAGTGATTACGCTTGTCACTTCGGTCACTCGTGTGTTCGCGCTGCGATGTGTTTACATTTGTAACTCACGCGACGCTGCTATGTTGTGAGGAGGGAGAAGCGTCGATTCCTCGGCAGGATGAAGCGCACGGTAATGCCGAAGCTACGTCCCTTTCAGCGCGACACTCGGCGACGCGTCGCGCTCTTTTTTCCCCCCTCGACTCGGGATAAATTTTTTTAGGTTATTCTAGGTTAATTTGTCCACGCTGAGCAATATTTACACCCGCGATCGCATCGACGCTGCTCGCGCTGCCGAAATGATTGCCGCTCCGACGAGGCAGCGTCCGATCGTGCGCGTTATAAAATTGGCGAATCAACGCGCGAGCGTTCCGTTTTAATTCATATTTTCTCGGTCTTCAGGTGTCCGAGGAGAACAGCGAGAGCAAACGGACCTTCGTCAAGCATGAGTCCATCAACTTCGGATACGATGCAGCAGCCTCGTACGCCAATTACTCGCAGTCGCAATCCACACCTTCGACCATCGCTCAGCCCTTTACCCGGGCAGCCACCCTTGCCTCCCATGCCTCCGCCGCCCAGCGGAGTCCCACCATCCGCCACACGTATTCGGACCAGTGCCTTCCCAAGTAACTCCCATTCAAGCGTGGGACGCATCCACCGTGGCAGTGGATAGCGTCGCAGCCCGTCTCTGCCACCTCCAACTCCGCGCGAGATTACCTAATACAATTCAGAGAGAGATGCCGCTAAGGGGTAACTACGTACGTCACGAGAGGTTCGCTCACAACAGGAGCAACATGTATGTCCAGAGAAATAATTTTCATCGTAGAAACAAAAGGCCCATGCGTTTCGGGCAGTTCGCAGGGCCAGTTCGATCAGAATACATACTTCGGCGCGGCCTTGACAGGTAGTCTCGGGTTGGAGTGGCAAAGAAATAATTATACCGCGGCGGCGAACGACGGTATAATAAACCACATGACTGTTCCTCTTTCTTCCCATTCCGTACCTTCCATTTCGTCGGGAATCGCGAGCAATAGGCATGGCGAGGAAACGGAGGATCAGGATGTGAAAATTGTACTATAGTGAACATATTTTCAAGCAGTTTTCATACGGACGTTTGTCATACGGATACAGCTAACTGCGATTGAACTTTTTCAGGAAAAGGTAGTGAAGAAGAACAAACAGAGGAAGCCGATGTCATCAGAGCTATCCTAGTAAGCCGTGGAATGAGGGAGGATGCGGAGAGAGCTCTGATGACCTGAAAACGAATACAATATGAAGAACAAAGTTAATGCGCAGAGCTTAATAATCAAGTTTCCCGATCCGGATCTAAACAAGGACATTGTTAGGCTGTTTCACCCCGGTATACGGAATATACACTTTCAAAATCCGAGCGGTCCGAGATACTGTTTCATTCAGATGGCGAAGAGCGTGAACTATTGACGAAGCTATAAAAGAAGCTGGAGAAGGTTAAATTTGGTACGGGATACCTGAAAGTCGAGAAGAAAGCGGTGAGAAACGAGGATGTCCGAAACACGAAGCCCGAGGACATAAATCCTTACAATTTGTACATAGGAAATTTGCCCACATTTGTTAAAGCAAACGAGATAAAAAGCAAATTTCCAAAGGCACGAGTGGATGTATCGAGAGCACGGAAGTTAAAGAACACGCAGTGAGTTGTAGATATCCTTATAAATATTTATATATCTATGACTATATTGTGCTTATCTTATCTTTACATTTTGTTGTAGATTCGCTTTTATGAGATATAATAGTGTAGACTGACGCGATAGCGGATTACAAAAAGGCGTACGGTTTAATGTGGGACACGAGGAGTATCATTGTTAAATTTAGACGGAAGGAAGGTAACGCTTATCCTTCCCGAGATACTTAAGCCTGACGTGAAGAAAGTTAAAGACGAACCAAGTAACGCTGCACAACTGGTGAAGGAACAGAATTCGAATCACGTTGAATTTAAGCCTAATGTTAACGAGTCGAAAGAAGAGGATAACTGCTGGTCAAACGAAGGAGAATAAAGCCAACCACGCGGATAAATCGTCGACGAGTCAAGATGTGGACAGCGTGGAAATGCGGATTACAAGATGATTCCGGTAAAGCGCAAAATAAATTGGCCTCGCAAGTTCAGGAAAATGCGAATTCTCATTCCTCTTTGTTGCCAACCTCAATCACGTCAGCCAAGACAATGCAAGAGCAACAACGACAACCCTGGGTAACATATATAAAATCAATATTGTTAAGCTGCATAATGTTGCGTTGCAATTGTACGCAAATAATCAATTCTTACATTACCTGTCGGAAAAACAATTTGTATTCGTTGACATTCATTACATTTCATTATTATAGACCTTTAAGAACGGGCATTATAAAACCGTGTAATGTTTCGCGCGATTTATATATCACGATCGTCTTGAAGAGCTAATAATGCTTCTATTTGTCATATGCATGTAGATGTCACAGTCTTCTCAAGTACCTTCAACATCGGAAAATCCATCATCGTGTCCGCAGGCTGATGTCGAGGAAATGGTGATGCTCACGCAAATCAAAACGGAGCCTATAGATTACGATGACGAGGATGAAGATGATGATGATGACGACGACGATGACGATGACGATGACGATGACGACGATGTTGAGGAACCGGACGATACTGACGACGACGAGGATAATAATGAGGAAGATTTCGAAGAGGACGATGAAGATGAAGTAGATAATGGACATATAGCATTTGCGGCGAGACCGTCGAAAGCAGTACAAGATAAAGAAGAACCAACGGATGTGAGTACAACGCACGATTAATTGTTGATTACATTATATCTACTTAAAAGTCTTTTTTAACTTTACTAAGAACACAAAATATCTCGAATCTTATTTCAGCACCTTGACCAGATGTTCAGCGATTTGGAGAATATGACGAGCGATATTGGTTTCTTGAAAAACGCTTGAATTTTACTATTTGGACACGCGCCATCACACTCGAATCCGAGGTTCTTTTCATGAAATGTAATTTCACATATAATGTGTATAAATCAGTAACTGCGTAATATATACGAATAATACTGCATGTGTTTAAATACAGTAGCGTAAGCGATTATAAAGTCGTATTTAAGCGTTTTGTAATTATTTTTTTCAAAGAATTTCAAACACCATGCTTAAGTGCAGGATTATGTAAGTTTTATTGTATCATTAAAGTTATTATTTTATGTATCCTTCGTGGTCAATTAATGTATGTATCGTTTAATCCTTTTTTTTTTTTTTTACACAAAGAAAGAGCCAGTAGTATACGAGAAACCGCCTCGACTCTCACTCACAATTACCTACAAATTGATGTCAATTATGATTGAAAGATTGCGAGCTTGCTACATATTGTAAAAATAAAACAATATATAATAATAATAAATCTATAAGCTATAATTCTCTTTACGTTGAAGTCTCTCTTTACAGTGTCACCTCTGCGATTTTATTCGCGTCCACGTGCGCCCAACGCGTGCGGATCGATTGATATCGATAGTTTTGACAAAAAAAATCGGGAATGTTCGGCATCTCGCGGATGCAAACGACGCGCTCGCAAATTGCGTGACGCGACGATGAATTGCGTAATTGCGTAATAACGCAATTTCGCCTCGTCACCTCTCGTCGGGATCGGGTCAGGGTCGTTTCTGTTTACCTCTCCCGCGAAAGATCGTCGCACGCGCGCGCGCGGAAGAGGATTGGCACCCCTGGCGCCTCTCCTCGTCGCAGCTACGCTTGTCACACATGCTCGTGCTACGATGTGTTTACGTTGTAACTCAGGAAATGCTGCTGTCCTGTAAGGCGAGTCACATTCAGCCTGGCAGCATGAAGCGCGCGGTAATGCTCGAGCTTATGTCTTCCTACGTCGTGCGACCGTCGGTGGACGCGTAGTGGCCCCTCTCGTTTCGCTCTCGCGCGCGTTTCCCAATCTTCTAGGTTATTCTAGGTTAATTTGTCTAATGCCAAAACAATGTTTACACACGCGACCGCAATGTTTACATCGACGTCGCTCGAAATGCTCGCTCCCTCCGACGAGGCAGCGGCCGATAAAATTCACCGAGTCACGGCGCGCCCGCTCCGTTTTAATTCATCCTTTTTTGATCCTCAGGTGCCCGAGGAAAACAGCGAGAGCAAACGGAACTACTTTAAGCAGGAGTCCATCAGCTTTGGATACGATGCCTCCTCGTACGCCAATTACTCGTCGTCGTCCACACCCTCCACCATCGCTCAGCCCTTACCCGGGCAGCCACCCTTGCCTCCTATGCCTCCGCCGAGCGGAGTCCCACCTCCGCCGCACGTATTCGGACCAGTGCCTTCCCAAGTGGCTCCCATTCAATGGACCCACGCGCACACCCCCTGGCAGTGGATAGCGCCGCAAACGTCCCCCTTGCCGCATCCGACTCCGCACGATATCGCTAATACGATTCAGAGGGAAATTCCGCTCAGGGGTAACTACGTACGTCGCGAGAGATTTCACAATAGGAACAATATGTATGTTCAGAGAAATAATTTTCGTAAAAATAGAAGGGTGGTGCGGTTCGGACAGCCGCAGGGTCAGTTTGATCAGGCTGCATATTTCGGGGCGACGCTGGCGGGTAATCTCGGATTGGAGTGGCGAAGGAATAATTATCCCGCGGCGACCAACGACGCTATAATGAATCACATGACCGTTCCTCTACCTAATCATCCCATCCCTTCCATCCCACCGGGAATCGTGAGCAACAGACGTACCGAGGAGACGGAGGATCAGGATGTGAAAATTGTAATTATTACGAACATATTTCAAGCGGTATATGTGTTTCGTTGCGAGAATGGCTAATGCGATTGAATTTTTCCAGGAAAAGGTAGTGAAGAAGAATAAACAGAGGAAGCCGATGTCTCAGAGTTACGTCAACAAGCCGTGGAATAGGGAAGATGCGGAAAGGGCTCTGAAAATTGAAAGTGAATATAACATGAAGAACAAAGTTAATGCGCAGAGCTTAATAATCAAGTTTCCCGATACGGATTTAAACAAGGACATTGTTGGCCAGTTTCATCCTGAGATACTAAACATACATTTTCAAAATCCGTGTGGGCCGAGATATTGCTTCATTCAAATGGCGGAAGACGTGAATATTGACGAGGCGATAAAAGAATTGGAGAAAATTCAAGTTTGGTGTCGGGCACCTGAAAGTCGAGAAAAAATCATTAAGAGACGAGGATAATCCCGAGGAGATAGATCCCTATACCTTGTTTATAGGAAATCTGCCCGAATCTGTTAAAACGAGCGACATAAAAAGTAAATTTCCAAAGGCGCAAGACGAAGAAACGCGAAAGATGAAGAACACACGGTGAGTTATATAGATATCTTATTAACTTGTTTTATTTGCTATGCTAAATCTAGCGGAATCATTAAGTTTTTTTTTTTGCAATTTTATCCTTATAATATTATATCTCTACATTTTGTTGCAGAAATATTCTTATGAGATACAATAGCGTGGACGATGCGATATCAGATTACAAACAAGCATACGGTTTAATGTGGGACAAGAGGAGTATTAACGTTAGATTTAGACGGAAGAGAGGTAACACTTGTCTTTCCGAAGAACCTAAGCTTGACGTTAAGAAAGTTAAGGAGGAGCCAAGTAACGTCGCACAAGTGGAGAAGGAACGGAATGCGAATCACGTTGAACTTGAGCTCAATGTTAACGAGTTGAAAGAGGAAGAAAGTAACACTGACGAAACGAAGAAAGACAAGATCAATCGCGCGAATAAGTCGTCGGCAAATCGAAATGTGGACAGCGCGGAAGCGCGATTGCAAGATAATTCCAATAAAGCACAAAGAAAACCAGCCTCGCAAATTCAGGAAAACACAAACTCTCATTTGCCTGGATTATCGACGCAAGAAGAACAACCTTGGGTAATACATATAAAATCAATATCGTTATGTTGTGTATTGTTGCATCGCAAAATTGTGCGTACTTATTGTATCGCATGGAAAAACTACTTAACATATTTCGTTATGCTTGATCTTTGAGATCAGGCAAAATGATACTACATAGTGTTCTGCGTGTTTAATATATATTACAATAATTCCAAAGAGATTAATAATGCTTTTATTTTTCTATGTAGACGTCACAGTCTCTTCAAATACCTTCGGCATCGAAAGTTAACCCACCATGTCCAACCGAGGCGAACACCGTCGAGGAAATGGTGATGCTTACGGAGATCAAAGAGGAACCCATAGATTACGATGAGATGTTCAAGATGAAGCACAATGACAGTGATACCGACGATGATGACGATGACGACGATGACGATGACGATGACGATGACGACGACGACGACGACGACGACGATGACGATAATGTCGAGGAGCCGGATGATTCTGATGATGATGAGGATATCAATGCGGGAGACTTCGACGATGAAGATGAAGATATCGACGACGATGGAAATATAGCGTTTAGGGCTAAGCCGCCGAGAACAACGCGAAATGACGAGGAACCGTCAGACGTGAGTGTAGCGCATAATTAATTGCATATTTTAAAATCTGTCGATAATATTTTGTATACAACATTGACATTCGACTTCTTGTTCCAGCACCTCGATAAAATGTTCAGCGAATTGGAGAACATGACAGGCGACATCGGTTTCTTAAAACAATGAACGAAACATCGTCTTAATACTCGCCGACCCAGTTCTTTTTATGAGATTTGATTCCGTATATAACGTGTAAATATCACAGTAGCTGCGTAATATAAACAAATGAGACTGCATGTATTTAGATATAGTAGCGTAAGCGATTGTAGCCGCGGCGTATTTAAGCATTTCGTAACTATTATTTCTTCCGATGAATTTCAATGAATATCAGGCTTAAGCGAAGCATTATATAAGCTCTATTATATCATTAAAAAGTTATTATTTTACGTATATTCTTTCGTAATCAATCTGTTCACCCAGTTCACCGTTCGTGCGTCTTTCTATTCGGTGGTTCTTTTTAACAAAGAAAATTACAGAGAATAAGCTGTAACTCGAAAAACCGCGATCAGTATCTATTATCTTTTATCAACAAATCCACGTGTCAATTATAATTGAATAACTGCATGCAAATCTGGTACATTGCGTAAATATATAACACAGTTAATGCTTTAACGAATAATAATAATTCTTTTTGTATGCGTAATCGTCAGTTGAATATAATTTTTTTTTTTAATATAAATTATATACGTTTCATGTGTCGCACATCGCGGAATATTTGAATACCGGATACATTAGTCACTATTTCCAACCGCTAATCGCCTGTCAACTTTTCGGTCAAAATAGCGAATAGAAATTGGCTATTGTGAAAATTAACCGTCGTGGGTTACTATTTCCAAAATGTTTGTTAACCTTTAATTTACGGTTAATTTTCGAAATAGCCAATTTCTATTCGTTATTCTAAAAAGTTTTAAACTTTCGAAGAAGAGAAATAACTTTTCGAGTTTCGAGAAACACGAGGATGCCATCTACTTCCGGCCTACTCACGAGCGCGCGACAGAAGCGCGGGTAAACCCATCCTCCACTCCACTTTCTGAAAGGGCAGCGAGGTGAGCGAGAAACAAACTTGTTGCTCCGGACGAATTTTCACCGTTTGCGGCTTGTGGCACGTTGAGTTTTGCTTACTTGAGCACGTTTAATTTGTCAGCGCGTGAAGCAGCAGCGGCACGATGTTCGAGGCACGCCTGACCCAGAGCGCGATCCTGAAGAAGGTGCTGGACGCGGTGAAGGACCTCCTGACCGAGGCGACTTTCGAATGCTCGGACTCGGGGATTCAGGTCCAGGCGATGGACAACGCGCACGTTTCCCTCGTCTCGTTGAATCTCAGGAGCGACGGCTTCGACAAGTACCGTTGCGATCGCAATCTGTCGATGGGAATGAGCATCAATTGGTGAGACATGGTTAATTTGGAGGTTATGCGCCGGGCGGCTATCCCTTCGAACAAAGGGACGGTGATGTGTTCTTTTTGGCTGCGGTATATTCCTTTTCCTTCACGCTTTTCGCTCCGCGAAATGCAAATAAACACGCGAGCGCTTTGTGAGATTTAAAGTCGAAGAGGGGGGGGGGAATTTTGGAGACAGGTCAAAAAGAACCAGGTCTATAGCCAGTGGATTGCGATAATTAGTGCTTGGCACGATGGTAATCGATCACGAAACCCTTTCAGCATGTCGAAGATACTGCGATGCGCCGGTGCGGACGACACGGTGACCCTCAGGGCGTGGGACAATCCTGAATCTATCGTCTTTATATTCGAGTCGCCGAACAAGGACAAGCTAGCCGAGTACGAGATGAAGCTGATTAATATGGATCAGGAGCATCTGGGCATACCCGTGAGTTACTTGCGTATGTATAAAAGTAATGAGGCGATGTTAAGATTGTTCTCATAAAACCAATTGCTTTACAGGAAACGTCGTACTCGTGCGTCGTGAAAATGCCGACTACAGAATTTACCCGCATATGTAGGGACTTGAGCCAGTTTGGTGAATCCATAACTTTCGCGTGTACCAAGGAAGGTATAAAATTCAGCGCGTCCGGCGATTACGGTTCAGGTAAATCGACCATATGTATTCTCGCGATAAATTAATAATACGCGTAATTTGTTCTCTTTACTCACGTTGAAGTAAAATAAAATTGTTATTTGTGCACCAATGCTATTTTCTTGAATGCTGTTCCGCGTCCGTCCAGCAGTAGATTGAGACTAACTTGCAGGGTTACGGTTCTCGAGAGCCTTAACTGAAACTATGTTTAAATTCTTGTTTTTCTAATCTCGTCACAGCAAAGGTCATGTTATTTGTACATTCTTCCTTGTTTACGTTTTCACTTCCACGAGATATACTTACCGTCAGGAGATATTTGATCGCTAAATAAAACTGTATAGAACAAGCTTGGTAGATGCATTGACACAGATTTAATCAAAGCAAGATTTGAAAACGCTATGATGTTCATAAATGTTACACAGAATATATTCAAGATTAAAGAAAGTGATCATTTACACAGGGACATTCTGTACATATACGTTATATAAGTGGCTTACATGCTGCCTCTGTTTCTTTGCAGCCAACATCAAATTGGCACAGACTGCGGATGCGGATAAAGAAGAGGAAGCGGTAATAGTTAATATGCAGGAACCAGTAAAGTTAACGTTTTCTTGTCGTTATCTGAATTGCTTTGTGAAAGCTGGTCCTCTCTGCAACCAAGTTACACTGTCCATGTCCGACGATGTGCCTTTAGTATGTGAATACAAGATCGGCGATATTGGACACATTAGGTATTATCTGGCACCCAAAATCGACGACGAGGATGAAAACTAAGAAAACGACGATAGAAATAGAACTCGTATATATTGAACTGTCATTAACGATATTGCATCACGTTACTGATTGTTTTTTTTTGAAAAATTTTGTCTTATTAGCGTTCGATATGTTTATTTCAATAGAAAACGATTAATTGGTTTGACATAATTTCAAGGAGATGATACCATACATAGTTGCTGATCGAGAAAACTAAATACTCCGTTATTCGATATTGAGGTACAAGTAAGGCAAAGCTAAAGATACTTTTAAGGTAATATATTATTTTAATTTTACATTTAAAAGTTATTTGGCTCGTCACAGTGCTAGCGCAATGCAGAATTGACACTAAAATTTATAGTAGAGTGACACAATGTTTAGCAGGTATAGCAAAATGGTGTCATCCTCTTAATCAATATTCACATTATTAACGTTCCGGAGACTGTGACAGTATTTTGATAATATCGCATTTTCTTTTTTTTATATGTAAGAAGAACTCAATATATTTTCAAAAAATTTGATAAATTTTGAATGTTATACGTTATTCTTATACCCTAGCCTAGATCGAAATTTCAAGTTTTGCTTAATGCAATCTTACTTCGTATATGTTTGTGTGTATACGCTACTTTAATATAAAAATACATAATTAACTTACGAGCTGAGGGAATAAGAGGGCTATCATGGATGGAATAGCCTAGAAGTAGTATACAGTTAAATCTTACATAATTTGGATTTATCCTATAATTACTCTAAATAATGAAGTTAATAATTAATCATTAAATATTGATTTATACTATAGAATTATTTTACACGCAAGCACTCCTCGTCAGATCTCTATAAATAGCAAAAAATCATTCATCATTTGTCCTCTTCGTCTTTAAACAAAAATCTCTTTAAACAAGTAACTTTTTTTTATATATATACGTGCACTACATTATATATAAGAGGAAGAAAAGAAGTTTTAAAACATTCAAATGAGACGTTTTGGCAATATTGATCAGCCTCTTTGGTATTAAGACCCTGATATTGCTTTCTTGTTTCAACTCAATCGAAAGTTATTTAATGAAACAGAGGAGTTCTATTATTTTATACATTATTGAAAAGAAGATTGTTATATAAAGAATGCGACAATACTACTCTTTAGAAAAAATAGTTTGTATAGATTTCTCTCCAATATGCGTTGTGAATTTTTAAAATGCGCTCAGTTAAGCTTTCTCTCGGTGGAGATTCACACAGATCTTGACTCGGTTAGTTCGTCATGTCGTGCTCCGATTTGGCATCCTTTTTATACGTTATAGATACGCGTTCAGTCTACGTAGTCAATATTGAATACACATAAGATACTGTATGGTCTCTCCACGACTGAAACGCTATGCAAAACAATATATATATACATATACATATATATTGTTGCGTCAGAAAGAAATGTGAAAGGTCTTTAAGCGTTCGTGCTACCGTTACTCCCGTATAAGCTAGGGTGTACGTATTTGTCATGCAGTGTCCTTAAATGCCTCAGTAAGTTGCTCTTTACGTTGAAGCCTTTTTTACAGTAGGAGCAAAGGAAAGGCTTTTCGCCCGTATGCGTTCTTTGGTGGATGACCATCGAGGCGTGACTCGGGAATTCCTTTTGACATATGTTGCATAACTTTTGGTGATTGTGAACCCTTTTCGGCTTGGGGGGCGCCGAATTGTTCATCAAGGCCAACTGCTCCTCCGTGTGCTCCGTCTGTATGTGACGCACCCATTCCTGCGGCGTGGAATACATGTTGCCGCATAGATCGCACTTGAGAGGCGGGAAATCCTTGCTGTCGTCGCTCATATCGTCCTGAAACCGCCGCGTTTTTTTTATTTATTTTTTTTTATTTCACGATCTCCCATCGCGTGCATATGCGCCATAAAGAATTCGCGACACAGTACCTTTCGTTTCTTTCTCCGATTTTCAGTCATGTCAGCATGCGTGAATTCTATATGCCTCACCCAGTCCGACGGTCTGTTAAACGTTTGACTGCACATGTCGCACGTCAGCGGTGTATATTCCTCCTCCTCCATGTCTCCATCCTCGTCCGCGCTATGTACGATCTCCTGCGATGAGAATAAAGAAAACGTTATAGTTTTTTGCTATATTAAAAGAAACCACTACCGTCCGTAGTAACTTTTTATTTTACGCACTGGTTTGATGTCGATCTCATGGTCTATCGTAAGCGATTCCGACGGATCGATCGACTCTTCCCAATCGATCGGCTCGTCCTTCACCAACAGTTCCAGATTTAGTTCGGTCTAAAAGGGAGGAAGAACATTTTAGACTTTACGTCGTTGAACGAGTGCCTTTTTTTTTTCAATTGCATTATTACTAAACCTAAAGAAAAAAAAACTAGCTCACGTTTTCGCCTTCGCTCTTCGACTTGTTCGACTCGACGTCGCTGCTAACGGCTTTCTTCTTTTTGCCATTTGTCTCAAGATTCTCCTTGTTCTTGCTCTGCTCGTTACTTTTCTCCTCCGAGACCTTTTTGGCCTCGGATTCGTTGGCCTTGTCCTCGATCTTCTCGGTGCTCTTCCTCTCGACCGGCTTCGCCGGCTGTATATTATTTTGGCAGGCCGCGGCCGCCTGTTGCACGTTCTCGATTACCTTCTCGGCGGTCGGTTGTACCAGTTTGATCTTCTGTATCTGCCCGGCCAGCTGCGACGTTTCCCGCTTGTCGCGGTCGATCTTCTGATTGTTCGACTGTATGTTCTCTTTCTTGCTGCTGCCGGTATTCGATCTCCACAGTCCACGCACACGTAGGATGTCGCCGGCCTTCAGGACTCCCTCCAGCTGATCGTTCGTCACAGTGGCCTCGCCGCTGTACATGTACTGTATCAGGATTTTTAGCGTGCGGTATCCGATCTCCGTGGGCAATACCTAAAAGCATAAAATAACATTATCGGATCGTCTCTGTATCACGCTGTTTCGAATTGGCCGTCTATTTGATAGAACAGGCGAAAGGAACGTTAACGCAATTGAGGATCCGGAGGTTTGATTACCGACCACGATTATCGGTGCATTGGTGTTCGCGCCGAAATGGCACGTCTGGAAAATGTGACTGAGATAGGACGAGCAGGCCGCGAGGACAAATCGATGGGCCGCCACGTGCCGTCCGCAGGACGTGGCCAGCAGAACGTCCGCGAAGGATTCCGAGTGGAGCAGAGTCGCGACGGAGCTGTGCAGATGCGCCCCGTAGCTGTGCCACTTGAGCTGGTAATTCTCCGAGGCGGCGATGGCCATCTTTTCTGTATCGGACAAAAGCGATGTCGGATTTTATTGTTGGACGTAAAATTCTAAAGACATTGTTTGTCATACCGCGCGCTGCGACAAAAAATAAACATTTCCTCGGTTTAATTTATTTAAACATTAGCGATCGCGAACGGAGGATCATCCCGGATGACGTCTAGAGAATTTTGCATAGTGTTCGTGGAATTTCAACGCGTCTCTGTTACAACGAGCCTGTTGCGCGGTAAAACGACAGATAACAATTAAATTGTAGCAGCACCGAATTTCCTTCGGTCGGCTTCAGCGTCTTGCGCATTTTTATCTGTATCGATCTATCATCGCGATTGCGGACAGTCGTCCGCAAAGGCGGCCGAGAGAAGCTATAGAAATCGCCCCCTTCCCTCCCCCTCGCAATGATCTCGCCTCGCGATCTAGCGATTCCTCCTTCTCTCAACTTTCTCCTTCATCGCGATCGTTATCAATCGTCAGCGTCGCTACTCCAAAGAGAACAAAGCCGTTAAATGCAAATCGTTGCAGATCGATCGGGGGGGGGGGGGGGAGACAACACGGCGAGCGCTTATCCCAATATACGATATTTTTCAAGTTCGCGGGATCGCGTTAGTCCGCCCGCACGCGAGGTCGAGACGTCAAGTGTGTTTCCTTGGTCACGTTTGCGGCCACGATCCAATTTGCTCCGATCGCTGCTTCGCCGTCGCCGTCGCCGCCCGTATACAAGATCAATGCAGGCCGATAAGTCGCGCAACGTGATAACTCGCGCGGCCGCGTATCACTCTTCTCTCTCTCTCTCTCTCCTCTCGGCCTCTGTGTTGCGGCCGCAATTTTCCTTCGTATCCCGCCGCGCGAGTTCAATCGAACTCGCAAATTCAATTCGGGACGCACGAGGCGAGACTCCAGGTCGTCCGTCTCCTTTGCCGCGGTAAACGACTGTTTACTCGACACCCTCTTTCGGTCGACGTCAGGGAATGCGCGTGCCGTTTAGGTCAGGATACGCGATCACCCCGGGATCACACTTGGCCGTGTCGATACACCAAAGAACCGCATATTATTACGAACCGCTCGTACATGACGTGTAGCTCGTGAATCATCTACGGGGAAGAGAATGCGTCGAGCACCCTCGCGATTCGCTCCCTCTCTCTCTCTCTTCCTCTCTCCCTCTGTGTCTCTCTCTCTCTCCCTCCGGCCAGACGTCGTCTTCCGGAGAGCCGCCGCGATTTACCTGAGAACATCGGCGCACCGGATTAATGATTCGAGGATCCACTCCTGAACGGCGTACCCGAATCGCGCGACTTTACGCGACGATAAATCCGAAACTTATATATCGGGGGAACAACGAGGACAACGGCAACGTCGACGGGGACGAGGTGCTGCGTGCACGAGCGCGGCGTAGCTCGCGCGCGTCGTCGGTGTTTTGAAAGGCGCTTGGCGCGGACAGGGACAAGGGGCACGGGGCAGATACGAGCATCGAACGAACCGCCGCGTAGGGGCCTAAAAATCGATATTTCGGTCTTTGCTCCATCCTCTCCGCGCGCCGTGCGGCGCGGCGCGACGCGCCGCGGCTCGCCTCGCCGGCTTTCGCCGGCTAGAGGAGTGTAGGAGGTAGGGTATGCCCCCCTGCGCGTTCATCATCGATTTTCCCGGCTACCAATCGCACGCATCCATTTATCGCATCGATCGCCCGAGCTGATTTCAGCGTTTGCGTCCGTCCGTCCATCCGCCCGCCTCGCTCCACGACGATTCATACACCCTCCCGACGAATCCCCTCCGCCCCTCTCTCTCCCTCGCGCGCTCTCTGCCCGTGCGAGACCTCCCTTCCTATCGTCCTCACACCGTCGGTACCCCTATCCCCTCGTCGAGACGAGAGACCCTCGCCGCCATCGCCGCCGCTGCCGCTGCCGCCGTCATCGTCGCCGTTTCGGCTGTACCTTCGATTATAGACACGACTCGACTCGAGGAGATTCTCCTCGAGGGTCGTGTCCCGAGAGGGAGGCTGGAACCTCGATGGACGCGTCCGCCGATTTCTTCACGCCTGTTGATATCCTACGCCGCGCCGAGTCCGTCCGTGGCGTTCTCTCACGCGAGAGAGAAAGAGAGAGAGAGAGAGCTGTGAGCTTTTCTCCTGAGGCGCATGTAGAATATATACCCCGAGCAGTGGCGTACGTCACTCCGATTTGTTGCAGGCTTATCGATTACCTGCCGCTCGATGATCTACCCCGTCCAGACGAGGGATCACGTCCGCCTCCTACTCCTCCCGCTCGTTCGCTCGCTCGCGCGAGTTCGCGGTATATATGTACTACCTACAGACGTGTGGGACGTCTAGAAAATTTCGTAAACTTCAGCGAAACTCGTCGCTCGACATAACGATCGCCGATGTCCCTCATCTCTCGTCTCGAGCCGGTCGCGGCCTCGGCTTTTATCAAGTAGCGCGGCTGACACGCTGGGCCTACGATCAATATGTAAATTTAATAAATTGTACGAAACGGTAGACATTAAAAAGGCGTTATGAATTGCGAGATCAATACGATCGGTATACGCCGACGATGTGTGTCTAATAATCGAAGGATATGCGCTCTCGCGTCGCCTGGACGACCTGCAAGCTGAATCCCAGCATCCATTATGGAATTGATAAACAAAATGTTTCGTCAATGTAATAGATATGCAATAATAATACCTCTTGACGCGCGTATCTGCGTACGACGGAATCGCTATACATATTCCCGTGCGATCAATGCGCCCGTGTGTCGCACGAGGAATCGATGCGATGCGTCACCGAGGGGATCTATAGATCGGCCCGGGGCTTCGTCGTCGTCCGCGGTCCTCCGCCTGGCAAAAATCCTATACAATCGAGGAGATATACCGCGTCGGGGGCTCGGGGGTCGGGCTCCGTGCCCGAAGATGGCGCCGGCGGTGGGATTGTTCGATTTTCAGGATTTCCCTCGGTGTCCCTACACCTCCGCGTGCGTGTGTCATGTGTGTCTGTACATGTGCGGTGCGCGGCACGACGTGCCGCATTGCGTCGACGACCCATTTTGCAACGGGGGCGATAAGTCGCGCGCTCGCCGCCCTCCCCCCCACGTATTAAATAATCAATCTCGCGCGACGCCCGCCGATCGAGGGGCACCCTCGAAAACGCTTCTCCTTTCCTTCCTTCTCTCTTTTTTGTTTTGTTTTTGTTTACCTGCCGGTGCCGCGGTCGCCGCGGTCGCCGCCGCGTCCGTCGTCTCGAGTCGCCCCGCTGCTGCATCTGTCGATCGCTCCCCTCGCTTTTCCTTTCAATCGAGCTGTGGGGGCTTTGCATTTTTGCAATCTCCGGTCGCCGAGGAACGTGCCAGAACGTGCGAAGGTGTCGCGAAGCCGCGAAGAGGAAGGAACGACTCGGAGGTCGCGACGGAGCGGGGGACGGAAGTTCCGTTCCGATGATCGATGATCGACCCCGCGTGCGAAAGGGGCGAACGTTTGAATCGCGATCGCTCGGGTCGGCCCTCGGGTCACGTGGTGCCGAGTCACGTGGCGCTTTCGCGCGAGCCGCTTGGGGGCGCCGCGCGCGCCAAGTTTCGCGAGCGACGGCGACGGCGAGAGAGCGAGCACGTCGTATCGTACGCGCGGCGTACTTCACGGCGGTGTGCGTGTCTTCGGTAAATAATGCGCGTTACCGTCGTCGTCCGTGGGCACATCGCGACCGCTACGGGGACGACGACGACGTCGGGGACGATGACGGTTGCTTGAAGGAGGGGAACCCCGGGTGGCGCGTTGTCCGACGGTGCTTCGCGTATACGTATGTACCCCCTCGTGAGTGGCCTCGTTGACCCAATTCCGACGAGCGAGCGAGGGCCCTTCCTTCGCGTCCGCGACCCTCTCGGCGATCTTTCGTTTCTTCGGACACTTCGGAGTCGGTGGCCTCCCCCTCCCCCTCCCCCTTCCCCTCCTCCTGCCCCCCCAAGACGGACGACGACGATGACGTCGACGTCGCGCTGGTAGCCCAAGTTTTACCGCCGAACTCGCCAGGCAGAACTCGTGGAGCAAGGCTGGCTCGTCCGCGAGGATGCCGCGGACTCCTGGACTTTGAAGAGATAACCGTGAACAGGAAGATTAGGTTAAGTCGACGAACGCGAGCTTGCTCCTGAACGTCCCTAGTGGCGCGATCTCGATCGCAGGTAGAACCGCGAGAGCTCAACAGGCGACGGACAGATCGCGGGAGGTTAGTGATTGATAAAATTGATATATGGATGCTGCCGTTCGCAGCTTCCGCGTTTTCACTCCGGCACCGGGCGACGCGGCGGGCGAGATGAGACATGTCTGTCCGTGTTCACGTGCGGGAACGTCCGAGGGACACGATTGCACGATTGTGATAAATCGCCAGCCTGTCGCCGGGATCCGTACGTTCATATATGGCAGTACGTGAGAGAGGCCTCACCCCGGAGCAAGATGCCGCACGTCACGCGAAAATGGGAACTCTTCCCGGGCAGGAATCGCTTCTGTTGCGACGGCAGAGTGATGATGGCACCGCAGACTGGAGTGTTCTACGTCACCGTGTGCCTCATCGTCGGGACAAGTGGATTGTTTTTCGGTTTTGAGTAAGCGAAGCTCTCCGTTACGCGCTTGTCTTTGAAAGCTAAACCTCGGTATAATTGTTAGTAACTCAAATGTACCGTAATCGAAGGTGCATTGGATCATTCGCGAGATCAGGATGGTATATACCTAGTCCAATCTGGTCCAGTCTTATGTTCAAGATTGTCTTAGATTTGATTCCCGGATGATCCTAAGATTCTGTCCAACCAATCAGATAATTGTACAGCATCCCGAGATCACGTTGGACCATATAATTATATATACGTACAACCATATACATATGCTTAAATACAAGATTAGACTGTGAATACCGTCCTTAATCTATTAATACATTGTGTACCTTATCATCAGAACAAATAGATAGTTCTTCGATTCTGAGTAAGCATTCATTTGATTTTAAGGATAAACCTCAGTAGAGATAGAGTTGCCATAGCAACTTGTGTATTCCAATCAAAGGTGCATTAGATACTTTGTTAGATTAGGATGGTATTTTTTCGTAGCCCAATCTTGTATTTTTAGGAGTCACATATGATTTTAAGCTACCATGCAACCAGTGAAACAATTATACAGCATCGCAGGATCATACTCGAGATGATCTGAAATACAGGATTGGACTACGAATACCATTCTTAATCTATTAATATATTGTGTACCTTATTATTAGAATAAGTGGTTTGTTTTTCGGTTCCGAGTAAGCATTGTTACATTTGACGTTAAGGATAACCTCAGAGTTAAGAATAAACCTCGGTATAATTATCATACAACTCTTGTATCGTAACGAAAAGTACACTAGATACTTTATTAGATTATGATGGTCTTTTTTTATAGTCCAATCTTGTATTCAAGATCATCTGACCCTAGGTGGTCTTGAGATTCTATCCAGCCAATGAAACAATTATATAACGTCACAAGATCATCCTCGAGATGACCTTAAATACAAGATTGGACTATGAATACCGTCCTTAATCTATTAGCACACTGTACGCCTCATTGTCGGAACAAGTGGATTATTCTTCGATTCTGAGTAAGCGTTACATACGCTACGTTTGACTTTAAAGATAAGCCTCAGTATAATTAGAGTTGCGAGAGATTATGGTACTGTTTACCCGTTAGTCCAATCTTATATTTGAAATCGTCTTATGGTCTGGTGTTAGAAATTCCATCCGGCAAATTGTACAGAATCTCGAGATCATATACGCAGGACGATGGTATATTAAGTACAAGATTAGACTGTAAATATCGTTCTCGGTCTGTCAGCGGGAAAATTAGCTTTTATATGCAGCAGGATGAAATTTTTGGACAACGGTTTTCTTTCTCTTTTTCAGCTGTCCGTATCTGGCACTACACGTAACACCAGCAATACCAGTAATAGGAGCTTTATTATTTATATTCGTAATGTCTGCTTTGTTCCGCACAAGCTTTAGCGATCCTGGAGTAATTCCAAGAGCAACACCTGACGAGGCAGCTTACATCGAAAAACAAATCGGTACAAATATGATCATAGAGTATTTACAGACGTAGCGATTGCGCTCTTTCGTTTAGCTACTTTAAAAGACCAGTAATGTTTTAATTCAGAGATAATAAGTGTTTATTATAAAAAATTTCAAATGCTGAATCGAAAAATTTTTTTCATATGGATTGTAGAAGTACCGAACAATGATAACTCCAAGACATACAGGCCCCCTCCTAGGACGAAAGAGGTCTTGATCAGAGGGCAACCAGTAAAATTAAAATATTGCTTTACGTGCAAGATATTTAGACCGCCAAGAGCCTCTCACTGTAGTTTATGCGACAATTGCGTAGGTATGTATACTTTATCAAAATTAGATATCTGAGGTGTTCGTCCTCCTTTTCACTCTCGCGTTATCATGCAGACACTTGTCCGAATTAATCTTGAATACGATACTAATTTAATCACAGATATTGGGCGAGGGTCTTAAAGATAACTATTGTTGCAGAGAGATTTGATCATCACTGTCCATGGGTGGGTAATTGCGTGGGCAGAAGAAATTATAGATATTTTTATGCTTTTATAGTATCCCTCGCATTCCTTTGCGTTTTTATATTTATATGTGCAGTCACACATATGATTATGCGTGAGTAATCTTGATTTCCGGATCATTTATAAATGAACGTACGCAAATGCAATTATGATAAAATTAGAACGTAACCGTTTCAATGTCTGTTTACCACTTGTGATTTTAGTTACGAAAGATAATAAGCCGTTTTTAGAAGTTGTAAAACTATCTCCGAGCAGCGTTATCGTGGGAGTCGTATGTTTCTTCTCTCTTTGGAGTATCTTGGGCCTCGCTGGTTTTCACACGTATTTAACTAGCAGCAATCAAACGACTAACGAAGATGTAAGTACGTTCGTACAAAATCACGTATCAATTATGTCTCGGCATTTTTCCTCAATTGCTGCTGCTGCTGTTGCTCGTAGATTAAAGGGTCGTTCACGAATAGAAGAGGACAGGACAATTTTAATCCTTACAGTCAAGGAAATATCTGTGGAAATTGTTTTTATGTGTTATGTGGACCAGCTCCACCTAGTTTAATCGGTAAGATCTTTCGCGCGCACAAGTTGCATAATAATTCGTCTATGTGAATATGCAAGTCAGAGAAGCTCAGGATATAGCTATGACGTCATCCTTTGATTGTGCATTTAATTCATTCTCGAATCATATCGTTCCAGATCGAAGGGGGATAGTTACGCCTGAATATCGCGCGGAACACGAACGAGTTGGTGATGATAATGTGATTACTAATAATAAGACATATGGTACTGCCAAAATTGTGCAGCCTCAGGTAATTACAAATTTATAACTTTATTACAGCGTTATAGGCCTAATAAGCCTACTTTAATCGTGCATTTGAATGCAGTAGGATATTTTTCAGTAGGCAATATACGATATATAAGTGTAATATAAAATATACATTTTTCGTTATTTTTATTTATTTTAACAGTCGAACGGTACGACGGTTCAGACAAGCCCCAGCACGGATCTCACGGGCTCGATGAACAACTTGATCAGCGGTCAACATTCTCCAAGAATAGAGTCAATAAACGGTGAGTTGACCCTCTTGAGACATCCTACACGTTGTCCCGAGGACCTACCAAAATATCCGCGGCAATACATAAACGATACTTACGTGCCGCCGTATCCGGCGCAGCATTGCCCCGAGGATTCTATGAAGCATATTAATTACACCGAGGTAGATCGGTTAAATCCGGACTTTCAGAAATATCCGTGTAGATGCGAGGACGGCTTGCACAAGTATCCTCATAGGTGTAGAGAGGAATATCACAGGTGCTCGGATAATAATCTTATGTACGACCAGTGTATAGGGGAGCAGAAATACGGCATTGATCTTCAGAAATATCCTCAAAGATACTCCGAGGATCCCCTGCGTTACAAGATAAGCGAGAAAAACGGTTATACCGATCTGCAAAAGTTCCCCCAGTGCTATTCCGAAGATCCATTACGGCTCTCGCAGTCGCCGCATATGCTTAAATATAACAATTTGAGATGTGCCGAACACAGCTTAAAATATCCGATAACGAAGAACATTCTGCCGGCGCGTATATTAGGCACGGGTGGCATACCGATTATCGGGCAGACCGCGATTGGCCTCGTGGTAAACAGATTCGGTTCCGGACCGCTAACTAATAATTTATCGTACGCGGAGAATTCGTTATGCCCGAGCGATAGTACGGAAGAGGATCTCTTGAATCGTCGCTTCATTATGAGTTCACTCAGTGACAATGAGGACATTTAACGTCTATTATCGACCGACAACACATTTTTGAATTATAAAATTCATTTATAGTAGAAAATGAACAATAAAATAATTATTATTGTTACATTCTTACTAAAGAAATCTTGAATTTATTAGAAAGTTTTAACGATTAGACTCGTGATTCGTCCTATTCTTTAAAAAAAAAAAAAAAAATCTTTCATGTTGAGAAAATGTACTGATTTGTATATACATATACATATAAATGGTTATATGATTGTTCTTGATTCCTTCAATTGGGAATTTTTAAAAATTATATATACAAATGCCAAGTTGAATTTAATTGTTGAAAAAAGAGATCTATCTATTTATTTTTGAAAGTACCGTTTTGCATTACGCATAGATGTTTATTTTAAAAATATATTATGGTGGTATATAAATGAATTAAGGTGTGTGTGTATATACGATACCCATTATGTTTAACTGATGTGACTTTTCTTAATGATATTTTTCTTAATTCATATTTTACATATTACTTATTATATAAATAAATATTATATGCTAAACTTTTAAATTTGTTATTGCTCTTACACATATTCAATATTCCCGTTTAAAACAATTATTTCGTATTTCTTTCATGAATTTTGCCAATGTTGCATAAGTTCCTTTCACTATTATAAAAACGATGAAAGTGCATAATGCAAAGATATAATTTTTTTTTTAATTCTGACATTAGAATGCAAATGTATTTGTATATATATTTATCTAAGTTTCTTAGTAATTAGTAAAATTTCGACATAATTCAATAAATTGTATTTCTCTGTTGTTTAAAATTACGTCCTGTTATCGAGGGCTCAGAGCGTACTACTCGGTAAGTTCACTTCAAACATTTTGATCGTCATTGAGTGTATGTTTTAATATACGAATGATCTGATTATTTCTTTTCACTAGCATTAATAAATCACCATACACGTGACATGTTTCTTTTATATTTTTACGAGACTAATTTTGGAGCGATACAATTAATTACAGGGTTTATGGCTTGTGACTAATCGGTTTTAATTTGATTTTATATTATAGGCACAAGATAAGATCTTATATGTAAATACTTACGTTGGTAAACATACGCGTGAAAATATCTCGATTTTTTGCTTTTTATTCGAAGGGAAAATTTCAGTTCAATGTAATATTTTATTTTTCAATGTGCGTATGCTCTCTTTACAAATTTACCAAATTCGATAAGACACTTTGTAATACCGAAGAATGTGACGAATATGGTTTGATATACTCTTTTTTTTTCTTTACGCATAAATAAAAGCAGTGTCCAAAAAAATTTTTGCAATGCTATGTTTAATGTAAGATGTTACCTTTACGGAATGTAGGAATGTGTATTGATTGAGGATTAGTGCATTATTAAGTGGGTTAATTGAAATTACGATAAAGCTTGTATCGCTGATATACTGTGTGTAAGAAAAACACAAGGCCAACGCTGCACCTTTCTGATAATAATTGTACAATATAATTTTATTTCCTTTTTCTGTCGATACTAAGGAGGTTTCATAACAGCTTGTACCCCTTCACGGTTTAATAGCAATTTATTTTATATTTTAATGCTGTATGTGCACTCTTTTTTTTTTCTTGTACAAGTTGTCCATGCAACACCACCGAAACGAGATATATATACTTATCTGGCATTACGAACTTTGCTTTTAGGTAGTACCACAAACAGTATAAGTCAACTTGTTACCAACGAAATACCGCTAGCGTCTCTCAATATAGCACCAATTGATATCGACGAAATCGCACCGCTGCCTTCTCGTCAGAGTGTCGTGGTCTCTTCCGCTCTGGATACATCTTCCATACCAACAGTAACTGTAACGACCCCTTTATCCGCATCTAGACTTAGACTATTGCAGGACACGACGATGATAGAGTCCGCCTTAGACTTGGATTCGTTGGAAGATGCGAGCGTCGGTAGAGGAAGCCAGTCGGGGCTTATAAAAATGGGCGTAGTATAAAGTTTCCGGCTGCAAGCCGGAACAGATTTTAAGAATGATCGATTTCTGTCCGAGGACTAGTGCAGTTTCAGCGTTGCGTATTGAAATAAGGAGCGCAATTTGCATTTTCATCGAGTAGCGTTCACGCATATGATAATTAAGTGCAAATGTAAATTGTTGTCATTAATTGCAACGGGGTAGATATTTACAACGCTATACCTTTTCTTGGGAGAAAAAGTGATTTCGTGAAATTTTTAAAATTAGAAAATTAAGTCACAAACGAAATGGCCGAATTCACATTGCTATGATTAAAGTACAAATATGATTATTTTTATAATTAAATTTGTATAATTGCATAATTGTGTTGCAATAATGTGTATTTAAATCGTAATTTCGTATGGCTACTATTTATTATATCATATTCACACATTGAACTATAATAGTCATATGCCAGAAAGGTGTCGATGATATATTCCATTTTTTCAAATAAGTCTGCGTTAAAATGTAGAATCGTCATTGAGAATGTAGAATCTGCCTAGGAGGTTTTAGAAAAATTTTTGGAAAGTATTATTAACGAGTTAATTAATTTATTATATACATTAGATTTATTCACACAATTCTATAAAGTACTCAAGATTCTATTAAAAAAAAAAAAATAATAATGTTTGCTCGAAAGAAGATATTATAGTGATATAAAAAAAAATTATATGTGCTACTTAATTTCGTTTATGCAAATTTATATGTATAAGTTACGTCACACATAAGAAAATTTATTTTTTCAACTTATGGCATCTCTAATTGTTAGAAATACATACATTTTGCATTATTTTATATGTATATATATACGATATTATAAAAACTCAATGATTTTGCAATAGATGTAAAAAGTCGATAGCTACGTGTGTACAAACCATATATTTCTGGCACTTGGTCGTGCTTATACTCAATGAGAGAAAAAGAATCAAAGTTGCACTACAGAGACTGGAATAAATATGTTTCAACGGGATGAAAGTAAAAATGAAAGAAAAGAGGAACGTTGCTTTCAGTACGAGTAAACGATATTTATTGCAGAAAAATGTTAAGAACTACGATATTTTTTCTGTTACGTTTTTCCCAACATTCTTAGAGATATTGTCTTTTCGAAGGAATTTGTCGTGTACAGTGTAAAAAGTTTTGTAAATAAAAATTTTCATACACGTTAGCATAAAGAATTTTACAGAATATTTACAAAATTTATTAAAGCAATGCAGTTGATAGCGAGCATTTAAATATTAGGATTATCACTGCCTAATTTATTAACAAATTTTGTATCGAAATTGCATGTTTTTACCTAATTTGACATTTATTATGCGACATATTATTCATATATGAGTAATATTAAAGACTATATTAATAACAGAGCAGTTGACATACTGAAGATATCAAGGATTGCCATTACGAAGACTAAAAATTCTAAGGTTACTATTCTTTTGTATATAAAAGTACGTGTGTATGATATGGTATATGTATATATTATGTAGATGTTATAATAAAATCCGTATATAATATAAAGCAAGTTAAAGACATTTTGCAATATTTTTATTGTAATTCTTCGAAATATATTAATAAAAAGGAACAACGCATGCGTGTGAGAGCTAAACAAATTATACATAAGAATAGTAATGTTGGTTGCATTAAAGAAATCAAGAGACACGGTAGTGTCTCGCGCCAAGTACACGCGGAGCGAGACCGACCGTGACTCTTTTACGCGACGCGACGGGTTGCGAGTACTCGAGATGTTGAGATCTCATATAATTTGTATATACGTTAACTTTCTCAAAACGTGCATATTAGATAATTTTAAAATTTTTACATCAAAATTTACACGACTTCAAATATTATTTATTATACTACTTTAAAATGGACATTTAGTATATTACATGATATATATATATTATTTAAACAAATTGCTACGTTTTACGTGCACTGTGAGTAAAACGCAAATGCATATATTACATCATAAATTGGTGCAAGAAGATAGCAATTGCCATCATAATAAACGCAACGCTTAATACTAACGTAGTATGAATGGCCGCTTGATAATTTTCAATGTTATCGGCATTATTATCCAACTGTTTAGTATTGACATCGCTTTGGCAGTAGAATTCTGTAGGATCTGCATCAACATATTCGGTTGTAAAACAATTGTATGTGACTTCGAGTTGCTTACAATGATACTTAACATTTTTTTTTCTTCACTTACCAGCTTGTAGCTCGACCTCTTTTTGAACCTGACTTTCTTGCACTTCGAGATCTAGAAGTTCTTGCAACGACAATAATGCCTCTTGCGGCCCTTCGCCGGGAAACAGATAATCCGATAACGTGACTTTATTTTCCGGTAATGCTATTAATACTCGTCTCGGTGGTTCATGCAACGTGATATTCTCTGAAACCACAAGTTTGCGGAATATAAGTATCAAATTCTACTATTTATATCACTATGTCCTTCAGTCATGATTTACCTTCGGGAGAGCCGTTTTCCTCCTCTATCAAACTATCCCAATGCATTTCCAATCTACTCGCCAGAGATCTCACTATATCTTCTTTCACAGCGGTATTGGCCTCTGCGATACTGGCTTTCTGATGTACAAATGTTCGGCTGACTAATTGTCCAATTAATCGTATCAACGCGCTGCATGACGTCGTTTTTACATCCATATTACTTGTTATCTTGCGACTAATAATAAGATAAATTGTGCTTAAATTTTTTATTATCTCTTTTCGTAAAACTTTAAATAAATCTACTCGTACTCACGCAAGGAATATATAGGCTGACTTGAAGTGAATTACTGCTATCATTTGTCTTATTTTTACACTCCTTATTGTTCTTCTTTTTCTTGCCAAATATTTCTAACGTGTCATCCGGAGATCTGACCTCTCCCTCGATAACGATGAGCGAAGACTCGATTAAATCTACCACGTTTGTCAAGATATTCTGTAAAATTTATACGATACTTAATACTATATTTAATGGTATTGTAAAAGAAAAATAAATTGTTCATTTGTCAATACCTGTAATTGCTTCTTGAGAGTTTCGGGATCCTTGTCTGCGGCAATGAGGTACAATTTGTCAAAGTCTACCAGAGCTTCAAGTTGATACCACCTGGTTGCTTTTTCTTGGAATTTCCAATCGGCCGGTTTCAACATACTGTCCTTAGCGATGTCTATAGACTTGCAAATATATCTGAAAGTAAAAAAGCTCTAATTACTAAATTAGTTGAGGTACAGCATGGAACTTGCGTCTGCTTGAGGAACCCAGGGCAACGTACTTTTGCGTGACACTGTTGAAACTTAATATAAGCTTCTCATCCTGATTATTTCCACAGAGGTATTTGTTATTCCACGACAAAGTTTTGTGAATTGCACCAAGAACCGATTTGAGCTTTTGCACATTGCTAGTGTTGTCTAAGGTATCCTCGGGTCCGACAATAAATATGCCAAGTACCCACATTCCGCCGGGCAGCATTCTTGTGACCTGTGAATAAAACGCAAAAAAAATGTGTAATCAGCTTTATGTAATATGCTAGGTTGTTTCAATGTACATTAATTTCTTATCTTTCAAATTGTTTATATATTTAGATATATCTGTCTAGTCACACTTGTCAAAATATTCATGTATTATTTATAAAAAAGATACCATCAAAATTATTGACATATCACATTGATAATTTTATTAGATTTGAAACAAGTATTATATTTCTTTTGTTTTTGCTCATTCTCATAATAATTAAACAATCCATAAAAATAAGGAATTAAATATCCTATTTCGTAATTATGCCACAAAGACTGTAACATACATTGTAGGTATACATCATCTCATAATACATTTTACCAAAATTCTTCAACATAAATTCTCAAAATGGAAAATCTTTCTCCACAATAAAAGACTGTATGTTTTCGAAAGACGATCTTCTCGTTCGTAGGTGAAAGCAGAACAAAATATAAAAAAAATTAAAAATCATTTTTTGATTGCTCAGTTTGGTCAATAAATATGAGCTTACGATTCCCTCTTAAATACACGTAAACAAATTATATAACTAAAAAAAATACTTTGTTCTTGAATTGTTTCAGTGGTAGTACTCGAATTTTCACCGGTCTTTTTATTAGATTTTCGTAGGCTGGATGTAAACGATGTATTTCATATGTTATTTTTGACAGAAGACATGTATGGTTCATGAATTAGATTTTTGCATTGTTTTGATTTCTTTAAAACTGTTTGAGATTTTGATTTTATCTGGATAACAGGTTTTGTCGATGTCTTCGGCTCTTCGGTTTCATGTTGTTATTGCGTTTCGGCTTAGTTGGCGTAGGTGTTTCATTGAAATCCTCACGTACACATTTTTTTTTGTCTTTTGTTTGTCTTTTCCATTGTTCATCAGAGCTAGATGTGTCTGTATAACCTTAAATATGATAAACAAATGTTAAAAATATTCGTAATACTTCTCTGCTACGTAATAATAGATCTATCTTCATTTTCCAAGTACTTGGTTCAGATGATGCCTCATCATTCTGTTTAGACAGCATTTTTTCAACATCTGCTCAAGATTTCAAACTTTCTATTGCTTTTTAAGCCTTCTCTATCCATCGTGATTCAGAATCTGTCGTGTATGATTGGACTTGGAGAATATTTAACTTACTCATTCCTTCTTTATATGAATCTGTAAATAAATTTCCTTTGTAGTTACGTCCGCAATCGTATACATGGGTCGTTTGCGAAAACCATTGTATGGTTATAAAACACTAAAAATACAATATCTAGATATAACAAAATATTTATTAATTTTTTTCATTTTTAAGTATTTATATTATACAAATAAAAAAAAATGTTTTATAATATTTTTTACGGATATTTCTGATAGATTGACTTAAGGCTTCTCTGCCTACTCGCCTCTTCTATCCTTGTTGGATGACGTCAGAAACGAGAACGCGCATGCCAAAACGTCTTGCGGTTTTACGCTGAAATAAAAAGATATATGTATAGGACCCAATTGTAATTGATTTGCGCATTTGTAAAATATACCGAACACTTCCCTTTGGCTTTAATAATCACTAAATAGCCGTAAAATTAATGCGACATGCAATCTACCTTTTTAACATATAGTCTTTTTTCATTTTTCATCTTACAGCTATTTATTACGTATCAAAGCCAAAGGAAAGTTTTCGGTATATTTTACAAATGTGTTGACGCAATTACACGTGCGTTTTATAAATATATCTCTTTTTATTTCAACGTAAAACTGCAAAACGTTTTAGCATGCGAATTCTCGCTTCTGATGTCATCAAACAGGTATAGAAGAGGTAAATAGACAGAAGCCTTAAATAGTAATAAAAATTAATTACCTCTTCATGAAATAGAGATAGAATTAAGTACGTGATATTACTTACTCGCCGTTCCTTTCAAGTTCACGGAAAATCGTGGCCATCCTTCAGGCGGTTGTACTCGACTTTTTATTAGATCCTGGATTAATTTATACGCCTCTGGCGAATATGGTGGAGCCATGTACTGCACTACGCAAGAACCAAGCTTGTGATTGTACGTGATCCATGAACTTGGCACGCATTCTATTCATTTACAACCATCTTTAGTTTTTTCCTCTTTAAATTCAACCATTTTGTACAATGTGTCCGAATTAGCGCTTTTATTCAGTAAATAAAAATAATTATACGTTAGGGAACGTATAGGTTAGAATACGAATGCCTTGATATTTTCTCTACGTGCACGAAAAACTCGTCCAACGCATATTACAAGTCACCTTAGATATTTACTTTTTTGCAACT
This sequence comes from Temnothorax ravouxi, assembly GCA_030770255.1. Taxonomy (NCBI): domain Eukaryota; kingdom Metazoa; phylum Arthropoda; class Insecta; order Hymenoptera; family Formicidae; genus Temnothorax; species Temnothorax ravouxi. Next base: position 26,136 of record JASTWP010001754.1, on the reverse strand, counting down.
AAATAGACGTGCACACTTTTACGTATCCGGTCTTTTTCGTGTTAAACACCTCTCGTCGTTCATCACAGTCGTTCACTCGGTTTACTGGCGTCCCGCCCGCGCCGATCCCTCAGTTTCGCGTGGTCTACTGGTCTCGCGATTCTTTTGTCAGTTCTTCTGTTTTTTGGCGCGGTCTCGCGCTATTGAACGCTCGTACCGGCAGTAGCAAAAGTGCTACAAATGAGGCGACTGCGTGACGCTAATATCAATACATTTAATAAAATCAGTAATCACTGATCACGTATAAACACAATCTCCTTACATTTTATGAAAACTCTTGACTCTTGAGCATGGATTTTCGTATTAAAGACATAGCTCGACGTCGAAAGAAAAAATGTCGATATTTCAAGAAAGAATGTAATAAAGATTATGAGAAAGTACGGACGCTGATACAAACGGATGGAAACCTTGCAAGAAAACATTGGATAAAGTTCCGAAAACGCCCGACCTTCGACTTCGATGAAACTTTGCGAAAAGCTTCGTTTTGAGTTGAAATGAAAGCCCTTAAAAGGACGTTTGGCGACTCCTATGATAAAGCCATTTTTTAAGATAAAATGATAAAAAATATAGGCTGTTTTTCCGAAAATGTCCGTGCTCCGATTTAGGTGAAACTTTGTGATGAAATACTTTTAAAGCGCGTCACTAATCTATACGCCGAAGCGAGAGAGAAGCTACCGCACCTCTCCCGAAAACAGGGGAGGGTGTGGGTAAACCTCGGTTCGCGTGAAAAGTGTATGCGCGAACTATTTCGGGGCTACCGCACCTTCCCCAAAAGCAGGGGGGGGGGATGTGGGTGAACCTCGGTTCGCATGAAAAGTGTATACAGCAGAACAGGTAAATATGAGTAAAGCGCGTCATCTTACCTATGTGGATTATCACATGGGTTCGTGGCGTGCTTTACAAGCTTGTTTATATATACATACTAGCTTCTGACCTTTTTGTCATCTCGTATGTCTTTGTAACAACAGAGAAGCCTCGCGTCGGCGAGAGCGACATGCATACACATAGAAGAACTTGTGACAACGTCTACGATTTTTTTTCCGTGATTTAGAAGCGCGCGCGGTTGCGTGTTGCGATGTAAAACGCGTTTGTACGTCGCATAGCTTAAGTTTGATACGCACAACGGACGAACGTTGTTCGACCGAACGTCTCTGCTATACGTCTGTGCACGCGTCGCTTTCTATTATCTCTATCTATAACAAAACGTCTGTCGTAAAACACGCAACGTATCTCGCTCATTTTTTATCTGAACTTTTCAACGGTTTCCTACTTTGTTGTTCTTGTGCTATTTATTTTCATGAAACGTACGCTTATGAACGACCTTGGTTTCATGAAACTCGAACGAAATTTTATATGTTCGACGTTCCAACCGAAAAGATCGTACATATAGCGGACGAAAAAATCGTTGGAAAAGGATGTAACAAGTTTTATGTCTGTATCAAAAAGTTTTTCGGACATCGTTGTCGTGGGACATATTCGTCAAGTCAAGGCGTTTTACGCGAGTATTTTTGAACGTAACTTATAAGTTGGAAAGATATGTATACGCGTACGGCGTAACTCGTTCTGCACATTTACAACGCATGCATTTCACGTTATTGTTTCAGAATCAAATCACGCTGACTGACGTGTCGCTTTGCGTCCTTCCCCTTGTAAAATTGAGCAGCAATAACGCGAACCTACGTACACGACGGAGACGGACGAGCGGCGACGACGACAACCACGACGACGCGGACGACGACGACAACAACAACAACAACAACGACGATGCGGACGACGACACGGATATGGAGGATGACATTATGGTCGTTCCCAATGATATCATCGCATTAATTGTGGGAAGAGAAGGTATTAGAATACGCGAGATTGAAAGGCAAACCAAAACCTTGATCCAAGTAAGTACTTAAACGTTGCGTCTAAATATACGAAAAAGCGTGGCGTCAAGTGCAACGGCGTGTCGGTGCAAGAGCACGCCTCGCGTTACGATTCATCTGTTTATTTTTTACGTGTTTGCTAGATTCTTCGAAATCAACAGCAAAGAGATGTGACTCCCGTGAGCATCACAGGTTCAAAAGATGCTCGACAACGAGCGCGTGTGAAAATAGAGAAAATTGTGACGTATGCCACGCCAAAACAGGTGGATGTGCGCGTGGGCAAAGCCACCGAGCAGAAAAGTACAAGCACGTTTGTGCGCGAGGTCGCCGCGACGCAAATAAACGCAAACGTTGCCAAAGAACTGACGACATATACGACGCCCCGATTCTTTCCGAGAAATATTGGATTGCGAGAGCTCGAGGTAACGGAACGCGCGATATGTTGTTTCGCGTTCCGCTAAAGACGAAAAGACCGCGTCCGCTTTGCTACGTAACGTAAGTCGACGGTCACGTTTTTTGTGTGGGTTACAGATGGAGGAACGTGTGACGCGCACGAGATCGACGGCAGCTGCTCCTCTGCATCGCATCAGGAAAGATTTATATAAAGAAGCGGAAGAAATTGCTTTGATGTCGTCTGTAAAAGTCATAGAATTTAGAAAGACAAATTTTAACATAAAAGCCCGACGTATATTTTTAAACCAAGAAACCTATGATGAAGAAATGGTAATACCGACACCTATTAAAACATTTGAGCATGCCTTCCAGGTATGTTTTAGGCTTGTCAATATTTTTTTTCAAAGTTCATACGCGAACGTGCTTCGCGACTCGTTCTTTACTCTTCGTTTGTTTGTACACAGGCATATCCAAACATTCTTAGAGCAATAGAAAGACAACATCTGGAAAAACCTAGCGCTATACAATGTCAGGCATGGCCTATATTGCTGAGCGGTCGAGATCTCGTTGCGATAGCGCATACCAGAACAGGTTTGTGCATCGTTTTCGTAATAATTTTTTTCTTAAAACAAATTCCGACACCTCGCGTTGTCGATAAGTGTCGTGTGCGTTTCAGGAAAAACTCTAGCCTTCTTGCTGCTCGCTTTGATCACACATCGACGAACAACCATGTCCACGCGCGAAGCGTACGGGACCAACGGTTTTCATTGTAACCGCAATGAAAGAAAGAGCGCGGCAAATTTCGAAGGAGGTAGCGAAGTACTCCTACAACGACACTACCGCGTAAGTTGCACACACACTCGACGACGACGACATTTTGCCCTTTTAAAATTTTTCGTTTCAACGCATATACACACGACAGTTAAAACTTGTGCTTGTTTAATTTTTTTGTTTTTTTTTTTGGGTTTGTTTTCGACGCGATAGGGTGTGCGTATGCGGCGGCGACGCGTATGACACACAACATGCGACTTTATCAAGAGGTGCAGATTTAGTAATTACAACTCCGGAAACGTTGTTCACGTTGCATTTAACAAAGAGCATGAATATGTCGAATATTAGTTTTGTTATACTTGATGAAACATCGCGTATGCTGAACATGGGTTGCGAGGAAAAGATTCGGAAGAGCCTTCTGGATGTACGGTCAGACAGTCAACATGTTTTGATCAGGTAAAACAGATTTTTTACAACGTTTTCGTCGTAAACCGGCGCGTTTTCGAAACAAAAATCGTGCACGTCCTCTGTTTTTTGACTCGTCACGCGTTTTACAATTTACATTTTAACATCGAGATTGTTTCCGTCCACGCAACTTTCCAAACAAACGGTCGTGCTATCTCTGAAATTTTCGACGAAGCACACGTATATATATATATATATATATATATATATATATATTTATAATAGACAACGTACGAAAGTATAATTTGGTAAATGTGCAGAATAGTGGTGGCCTTCTCATCGAGTTCGTTAAACTTATAGGCTTGCGCGACGCGTTTTTGCGCACGAAACGAAAGACGCTGCGAGAAAACAAAATTTCGCTCTGCCCCGCGAAGCAAGATATAGCGTATAGTGTGACGCGCTTCAAAACACAACGACTTTTAAAGCGTGTCACTACGAACCTACGTAGGTTAGGTGACGCGCTTAAAAAATATTTAACTGTTTAAAGCGCGTCCGCTAACCTATGTAGATTATAGTGGCGCACTTTAAACAGGTAAATATTTTTGTCGGCAACTTTGTCTCAATGTCGCTCGTGCTATCGCTATCGCCCTTATTGTTCAAGAGGCTTAAGCGTGCCAGAAAAATCAATTCAAATGAGATAATTTATCAAAACGGGCCATTTAGCATTATTGAGAAATATGCATACGGACAGGGCACGTTGATTACCTGTTCTCTTGTAATCATCGTGGCCGAACAACGTGAGCCGTATGCATAATAATGTCCGGCCCGTATGCCGACGGCCCACGTTCGCAACGTGCTCGCAACATATATACACACATATATATATATATGTATATATATATATATATGTTTATATATATATGTACGCAAATGTCACGAACGTGTAATGTACACCGCGTGGTACGTTTTAATTTTTTTCCACAGCGCTACATGGTCTGAGGATGTAAGATGCTTAGCTCGACGATATATAAAAACGCCAATTCAGATATTTCTCGGCGCACTTGATTTAACGATTGTCCATTCTGTAACGCAAAGGATTTGTATGATAACGGAAAAGGAGAAATCAACGATGGTTAGTAGCCGTGTTTTTTTTTTACGCGTATATGACTTTCTTCGTTTTATATAAAAAGGAGATCGTTGAACGTATCTTTGGTTTTTAATATTTTTCTATTTGTATAATTTTTTTACCCGACATTTAGCGCTATATATATATGTATAATAAATATGTATATATATATATATGTTTATAAAGGGATACTTATGAGGTCCGAGTGTACATATGTGAAATCAAGCATACAAAGATCTACATTTCAATTTAATGGTATACAATACTATTGAAATCACTATGTATATCGTAGAAAGGAAAATATTATGGATTTTTAGTTATTTATATGAATCGGTCAATATCGGGACCACCGTGACCGGGACATTCGTTATTTAAAGATCGATACATATTGGGACCAAATTTTTCTACACATAATTTAGAAGGATAGGAGAATTGAATTTTTTTACGATTTTCTAATATTTTAAATACCCGAAAAAAGAAGATTATATATAATTATATATAATATCATATAAGTACGGAAATTTTGCTTTTTATATAACGCTACATAAAATTTATAATCATATATATATTTATATATAATTAATCTTTTTTCCTGGGTCAAGTTAGGTGAAGTCAAAATTGTTGGTCATCAATTAATTAAAACAGAAAGTCCTCTGTCAGAACGGAAGGTGACTGAATGTTCTATCAACATAAGGCTCATCTCGACATTGCCTTGGATCCCTTCTCTACTTCCCTAAAACCCTCCCTTTCTCCCTCCCTCCCTTCTTCTATATTGAAGGAGGATCTACAGTGATAAATGATAGTAACTTTAACATTAAAAAGGGCGCAATACGTAATTTTATGTAATTATTGTTGAATAATATATGATTTACGCAACAACAACCGCATCGGCTCTCAATAGCTGTCTTGTTTTCTTTCTTATTTATTAGTACAGAGCCTCAATTTATCTTCAAATATCAGAGAATAGCAAGTATAAATCTCGTAATCACTATTTACAATGTTGAAACTTTAGTAACAATTGCTTTAAACAAAGAATAACATTTTAACCGAATGGTCCCAAGATGTACCGCTTGTCGTCCGAAACAGTCCTCGTATATACCTTTACAAGAAACAGTATTGTATTTTAATCAGTATACATAAACTGAAGAAGTTTTCAATTCTTGTCGATTACTGTTCCACTTTATCAGCGCAGACACATTTACGAGCTGGCTAACACCGAGTAATCGTGCTAATATTATTTCTAGTTAGGATCTGAATCACCCTTGCAACACAATACCTGGTACCGAAAACTACCGTTATACCCTTATGGAAAAGAATAAAAAAAGAAAGTTTACAGATAAACCATAAGTATTCCCATTCGCGATACAAATTTTGATGGGACATACGCTATTATGTGGGAATATGTATTTGCCAAAATTCGGACACTGACTAATTTTGAAAAGATTGTTCCCATTTGCGGTCTCAGTAAATACCCTTACAACACATAGTACCTATAAGAACCGTTACAATAAGTAATCGAAAAGTAAAATATCATTGGTAACTGGCCATAGTGTTATATTTTTTTAAAAATTAACGCATATCGTAACGCTATTATTTGCGGATTTACATTTAGCGACACGCGCAAACGTTGGCATTCCTATTAAAAATTATGATCTCAGGATTTAATCTTATAACTCAGTAAGTCTACATCCCTAAGTATTGCTACAATGCGAAACGAAAAATTAATATCTACTGATAAACTATGAGGAGAACGATTTCTGTTATAAAGACGTTGAGATCATACGCAATCTGTAAAAAGAAAAAATAAAATAGCACTTTGTTAACATCTCAATGTAGGACAGCATTGAAGCAAATTCTAATTGAATATAATAATATATAATTATTTGATGACTCTCTAATAATTTTGACTCTACTTAACTTGATATATTGGGGGAGAGAAATTTACTGTAATAAATGACATCAACTTTTACATTAAAGAGGACGCAAATTTAAGTCAAAACGTCAGTAAGTACGTAATTTTATGTAATTATTGTTGAACAATATATTAATTGCACAACAACAATCGCGTCGACTCTCAACAGCAGTCTTATTTTCTTTCTTATTTATTAGTACAGAGCCTCAGGTTATCTTCAAATATCAGAGAATAGCAAGTATAAATCTCGTAATCACTATTTACAATGTTGAAACTTTAGTAACAATTGCTTTAAACATAGAATAATATTTTAACCGAATGGTCCCAAGATGTACCGCTTGTCGTCTGAAAGCGGTCCTCGTATATACCTTTACAAGAAACAATATTGTCTTTTAATTAGTACGTAAACTAAAGAAGTTTTCAATTTTTATCGATTACTGTCGATTCCAATTGACCAGCGCAGACACATTTACAAGCCTCGGCTGACACCGAGTAATCGTGCTAACATTATTTCTAGTTAGGATCCCGGAATCACCCTTACAACACAGTACTTGATACCGAAAACTACCGTTACAATGCAGAATAAAAAAGAAAAGTTTACAGATAAACCATAAGTATTCCCATTCGCGATACAAATTTTGATGGAACATACGCTATTATGTGGGAATATGTATTTGCCAAAATTCGGACACTGACTAATTTTGAAAAGATTGTTCCCATCTGCGGTCTCAGTAAATACCCTTACAACACAGTACCGATAAGTACCGTTACAATGAATAATCAAAAATTAAAATACCATTGATAACTAGCCATAGTGTTATATTATTCTTTAAAAATTGACATATATCGTAACGCTATTATTTGCAGATTTACATTTAACGATACGCGCAAACGTTGGCATTTCTATTAAAAATTATGATCCCAGGAATCACTCTTATAACTCAGTAAATCTACATCCTTAAGTACTGTTACAATGCAAAACGAAAAATTAATATCTACAATAAACTATACATAGAACAATTTTTCTGTTATAAAGAGGTCATACGCAATCTATAAGAAGAAAAAAGAAAATAGCACCCTGTTAGCATCCCAATGTAGGACAGCATTACAGCAAATTCTATTGTTAACTGTTGCCAAGACCATTAACGAATAGTTGGGGAAAGTTATACCGTTCAATTTTGCCTGCTCGACGTCTATTGAACAGCTGAATAGAAATGAGACTACTGGCAGCTAAATCATTCCAAGTGTCGAAGAGAAGTTTTTGATAGCGTATGTTCCATTAGAATTTGTATCGCGAATGGGAATACTTATGGTTTATCTGTAAATTTTCCTTTTTTATTCTGCATTGTAACGGTAGTTGTCGGTATCAGGTACTGTGTTGTAAGGGTGATTCCGGGGTCCTAACTGGAAATAATATTAGCACGATTACTCGGTGTCAGCCAGTTCGTAATAGTTATTTGTGCAACAAGTGCTGGAACTCGCCTTCGGCTCGTGCGTCAACTCCGCACCCGGGGAATTTTCATCTTCACGCACGACTTGCACACCCTATTTTATGTTGCAAGTGCGTGGAAATTGGTCTATCACGCGTAGCGTGCGTAATGTGTCACTTTCCATGCACGTGTTACATAAATGTATTTACGCTGGTAAATTGGAATCGACGGTAATCGACAAAAATTGAAAAACTTCTTCAGTTTACGTGGTAATTAAAAGACAATATTGTTTCCTGTAAAGGTACATAAGAGAACCGATTACGGAGTACTAACGGTATTTCTTGGGACCATGCAGTTGCATTTCCTAGGCAGATGCTATTTGACTGAACCGTTCTTAGGCAAATGGGGTAAATCTGAAGAATAGTGGCCTCCTCATATGTGCAACTTCTATAAAGCAGGGCATACACACGTGTGTATGTGCCCTGCTTTAACGAAAATCACAACTTCTATATAAAGCAGGACATACACACATGTGTGTGTACTCTGCTTTAATGAAAATCACAACTTCTATAAAGCAGGGCATACACACGTGTGTATGTGCCCTGCTTTAATGAAAATTACAACTTCTATAAAGCAGAGCATATACACGTGTGTGTGTGCTCATGATCGCTACATCACGTCGGTATGACAGGTTTTCTAACCTAAGAATCGTCAACTTTAATGCTAAATATCTCGCCTCGCGGGGCAGAGCGACACTTTTTTCTGCCAGATTCGGTTGTTTTGTGCAAAAACGCGTCGAGTAAGCCTAATTTCATCGATGTGCTCCGGGATAGCTATAAACTGAAGAATTTCCCAAATACATGCTTCGCGGAATACCATTTGTCTAACAGCGGTTCAGTCAAATAGCATCTGCCTAGGAAAATAGCATTTGACTAGGAAAATAGCAAGAATAAATGGTGAAAGCTATTTGGCCAGGCAGATAGCATTTGCCTAATCAGAAGCTATTTTCCTAAAATAACCATTTGCCTACGACATATATAAAATTGTTTCAACCTGATTGAAACGGTGATTACATCATTTAGTTGTTATCAGTAACTTATACTTTCGTATGTATATATTTTCGACAGAACACAAGTACGACCTGCCTCCGTGGCAAGAACGTTTTTTAATTTATATTTGATACAATGATTCTGACAACATCGTTTGCTAAGACAAATTAAATGATGTATAACCAATAAAAGAAGTCTACATTACAATTCTTTCTATAAATATAAGTCAATAATTATATTTTTACAATATGGTCCCAAAAAGTTCCTGTAGCTCTTTGTTTGCGGTCCTCAGATGGAACCTTACATCGCAGAAAATGGTTAGGAAGCTAGATATACGATAGAAGTGTGTTGATCTCTCTAACCTTTCCCTCGCATTATTAGCGTTATGATATATTAGATAGACTCAATATTTATCATCATATTTAGCATTTAGTTCTAATAATCGCGAGTGAAATCGGTCCTCATATCAACCGCTGAATCCTGGAAAACCAGGTCCCGATATCATCCGTTGAATATAGAGCGAATTATAGGGACCGGTCCCTACATCATCCCTTTCATCTAGAACAATACCGGGTCCGGACCTCAAATGTGCCAAATGTCCCCATATTAACTCTTAGACCCTCGAAATGGATCCGATAATTACCCCTCCATATATATATATATATATATATATATATATATATATATATATACATATTTATTATATTAAATATAATATATATGTATATATTACAGTTAAACAATTTTTGACGGAAAATGGCGTCTGACGCGAAAGTGTTGATATTTGTTCGCGAAAGGACAAAGCGGCGCGATATTTGTAGAGACTTGCGCAATATGGGCTACCACGCAGACGCGCGTCACGACGACGACGACGATAAAGATTCAAGGAAAACAGAAATAGAAAATTTTTGTGATCCAAACACGAAAGCTGTACGGATTGTTCTTGCGACCGATGTGGCGAATAAAAATTTCAGCCACAACATTTATACGTAAGTTTAACCGACAGAACGTCGTACCTTTCTGTAAAATGACATCAGCGCCTGCATCGTTTGTTATCATTTCAGACATGTATTATCTTACGACTTTCCGAGAGATATAGAGGAATACGTTTACAGAGTTGGCCTTGCTAGACGCGTAACGCGAACGGGCGAGAGCATCACTTATATGACAAGGTTGGATTGGCAACACGCGGAAGAACTTCGCAACGTTCTCGAAGAAGCTACGCAGGTAACGCGAGCGAAGCACAGCACGTAGCCTTTTTTTCATAACACGTAACGAATGGCACGAACTCTTGTTTTTGTTTGTTTTGTATTGTTCAGATAGTACCTGAGAGCGTACATACGCTGTGTGAAAAATATTTTACATAGAAGAGGAAAAAAGCGACGGCGCGGCGGCGGAGCGCACTCAAGAATGTTAGAGAATCGTCAACAGAGGCGTTCTTCTAATTTGTCTTTCTTCTCCAAATTACCGACGCTCGATTCATCGTGTCGGTCTGTATGTGTGTGTGTGTGTGTGTGTGTGTGTGTGTGTGTGTGTGTGGGGGGGGGGGTGTGTATGCGCGCGCGCGTGTGTTTCACCGTGGTCGAAGTATACAATTTCGCGCAGCTTTTTGTGTGTGACGCGTGGCGCCCTGTCGCGCGAAGCGTACGCTATACATACGTCGCGGACAGACGTTCCTTTTTTTTTACGACGACACGTCGCCGTCGTCTCGTTAACGTTTGTTCTTCGATGCCGTACCCCATTGTACACGCACAGATGCGTCGCACTCGTACGCGTATACAAATGATTTATTCAACGCGAGCTCATGTCTATGTTGTCATTATTATTATTTCAATTATTTGAAATATACCATATTACATAGCCGTACGATGTACGTATATACATATATATATATACACACACACACACACACACACACACACACACACACACATTACATATATACAGTTATATTCGTAGTTTTTATATTCGCGCGATATCTATATGTTATTACATAAAAACCGTACACGTATATTTAGAATTAATAAAAATAATAAATACGTTTCAATATTTTATTTTTAAGAACGGTGTTTCGTGTGTAAAAATACGTTACATATATAAAGAAATAACTTTTCTATAGACTTTTCTTACGTCTGCGTATATTATATTAATTTATATATAATTTTTTTAAGACTGTTGCGTATATCGTGTTATGTTTTTACATTCCATGACTATCGGTTACAGTTTTGCGTTCGAAATAGACAACGTATCACAAACATATATATATATATATATATAATATATATATATATATAATATATATATATATATATATAATATATATATATATATATATGTCAATTGGCTATTTTGACGACAGCAAAAAATTGGATATTTTATTGTATACATAGGAGTACATTAACACTCTGACGTATACATCACTTATATTTTTGCAATAAAATGTACTGGCACGTATGTATAAGGAAATAATTATAGATTGGCTAGTATGACGACAGTACAAAACTATGTACAATAATACATTACGTGGCTAATATGACGACGCTAATATTTTCCGTAAAATCCCGTTTACACGAAGGAAAATCCCGTTTACGTGAAGAAATTATCAAAAGTAACGCTCGCGTAAACGTAGTATATGTTACGTTGATATATCAGATATCTTAATTTTTAAAAGCGTTAGGTTAGGTTAGGTTATATTCAACGGTTCAAAAATTTTTATTTATAAAATTGCATGGTTTATGAAAGTGCATGGTTGGAGGGATTAGGGTTAATTATAAAAGTAATGTTAACATTTATATAGTGTAATTAAATAATTTTGCTTTATTGTGCAAAATACATATACAAAAATAGTACAGAACCTGAGAGTATATAAATACAGTAGAATAAATGATACTGTCACAGACATTTTCTTAAGTCTTTTAATATATTTGTACTTATAACTATCTAGTATAAATTCTGAACATAATATCAATCAACTTATCCTTATAAATTAATAAAATCCTTATACATTTAAATTACCTGGTTTGAACAAACATAGATAGTTATTGTCTTCCTATATCTAGACTAATATTATCCTAATGAAAGTAACAATGATATTTCGACAATAGTTTCAAACAACAGAAGATTAAATACAGCCAAATAAAACCAACATTAGTTCTTAATTTCGATGTAAATTCTCATGGCGATCGGCGAAGGACGAAGTTCTTTTGTCCAAAGCTAACTTCTCCACTATTTGTATTTGACACTCCAATTTATAGAATTTGAACATATACGGATGGTAGTTTACGTCGAGTCGATCAATTGCTTTTTTCCACAGCGCAACTTGCTTATCGGTTATACAATTCTGGGTGTCGTAATGCAACAATCCTTCGCTCTTGTCTCCTATGTCCCCTAATATAAAATTGAGCTTGTCGAGTAAGGAATATCTTGAATATGTCTTTTCTGATTACATTATTATGTGAATTTAGATATACCTTGGAATACAATTCTCGATAGATAAAAACCGCCCATTTCAGCATTTGGAATCATGTAGCAGAGATTAGTTCGAGTATTCATCCGCAACGTAAACGCGCACACTATCATTCTTCCTTGAGTGGCACATTTATTTAATAAAGCGCCAAAGAACAATAGATTGCCTGCGAAAAAAAACAAAGACCACATTTGACATTACTTTTATTGTAATTAAAGGCTGCGATATCACGAATCGAGTGTTATTTCACGCATTAAATTTTTTGTATCATGTATCTTATACTTTGTTACCTTTACGAGTGCTAGGTTTTACACCGATTATCTTGGCTGGTGGATGTATATGTTTTATCCGGTGCAGCTCTTTTTGTGTGAAACGCAGCTTTATACCACCAATTGGCTCCTTAGTTTCCAAGCTAACTTCCTCTGGTATCACAAAAGGTAAATCAAGTTCCTCACTGTCGACGTCCTATAATAAATCAAGCAAATCAAACGTAAGAAATAAAAAATCCAAGACATTCTTATACGTGTCATTTTAAGCAAGATCTTTGATTACGTTATGCGAGAAATATATACATCTTTTTATAAACTTATTCACCCTTGAAATACTTCGATCTCGATAAAACTTGATTAGTCGCTTTGCTCAGCAATTTCGTTTGCAAGCATGTACGTTTTCTGTACTTACATTTTTACTTGTACAATATTTAACTATGTTGTAAAAATAAATATTACTCTCACCAACGTGAAGACCCACCTGCCTAAAGTACGCACGACCAAATCAATCCTCAGGCCATCACACACCTGAAAGCCTAATCGCACAATATTTTTAGACGACGCTTTAATCTGCTGCACCAGTGATGTCATTCTGTAAACATATATGTCTTCCTTGACAACATCTCTAAATCTTTATAGAACTGATCATGCACCCAATTGTTCCCCAATCTAATCACGTACAATTTAATGTCCAAGTCTTTCAAGGATGCCGTCTTCAATCTGATGCGATGTTTTTCGTCATCCGCGAATTTAGGGGTGTGACAAGTAATCAGAATTATCCTGCGTTTGGTGAGGACTGTCTTTATCTAAGAAGATATCCATGGCGTATGTCAACGCGTCGTGAAGCGGGTGAGCATCCTCGAATTTTACTCTGATAACCCTTCTGCCAAAGAATTTGCTTGTACCACTGCAGGGATAATTAATGACAATTAATTGTAACTCGTTAATCAAACTAATAACCAACGTTATAACTGACCTTGAAAAACTTTTGGATATGACTGAGCTTGGTCTCCGGTTCTATCTCAAACTAAGGCTCTATAAATGTGAGTATTCTCGTTCCGCTATTTTTGAACCAATCATATGTGAAAACATAACCTTTCAAGGAACTTTTTCGTAAACGTCAATACGCTTTTCGGTCTCGCGATTAATATAAAAATTTAGCTGAAATACCAGTCATTTTGGAAGCTGAGAATACGAGACCAAAAAGCGTATTGACGTTTACGAAAAGGTTATGTTTTCACATGTGTTTGGTTCAAAAGTGGCGGAAAGAGAATACCTACTTTTTTATAGCTCTACTCAAACATCTTCTGTGTAGCATCGACGAGAAGCAATGTGGCTTCTCTTACTCCGTATCATTGACTCTCTTGTAAATCGTCTTCTCCACCTATATTATAACCTTGTACAAGTGCCATTACTGTTATCAGCATAATTTGTTACTATTAATTATTTCGCAGTTATCATTTAAATAATGTCTCAGAGAACATTATATAGATATTTGGAAGTCATCTGAGAGATCATAGGAAATCTTAAAATTCCGAAGATGTCTTATGACATAATAAATCTAAACATATTTTAAGTAACTGCTGTAATTAATAATAAATACGTAGTACAGTTTGTTGAAATCCATTCGTAACACACTACTGGCGTTTTAGGTTCACGTTCACGAATTTGTCGGAAAATATGATTAAATACTCACCTCTGAAGGGATTCAAACGTCGATGTCACAAAGACTAGAATCCTGCGAATCTCTGACGAATCTACACGAATCTTTTTATCTTTACATTTGTCGATGGAAAGATTAACTATTGTTCTCTGAGACATTATTTAAATGGTAACTGCGTAATAATTAATAGTAACAAATTATGCTGATAACAGAAATGGCACTCATATGTATGTACAGATTACAATACGGATGGAGAAGACGATTTGCAAGAGAGTCAATTGGCCGCGTTCAGCAGACACAACTGTTGAGTTCGTCTTATCAACACTCTGCGTTGATTGGTTGGTTCTAAAAGTAAGAGCCAATCACGTTCTATTGCTACTCAGCGGCTTGGTCTGCTGAACGCGACCAATGGCTGCGTTCAGCCGAAACTCCGCTAGCCTAGCAATCGTGAGCAGTCGCTCGTTTCCTCTCCTTTGACCCAATGGATTAAAAGGAGAGGAAACGAGCGACTGCTTACGATTGCTAGGCTAGCGGAGTTTTGGCTGAACGCAGTCAATGGTACGGAGTAAAGCTGGATTCAGACAGGACGCGTCAAGCGTCAAGCAGCGAGCAGCAACCAATCAGCAAGGCGATATATTCTACGCTACTGCTGATATCACCTAGACCGGTATTTATAGTCGGTTCTTATATTTCAGACCATCTTAAGTACAATCTTAAGATGTCATTAACCAATCACAGAGCCGTATTAGCATCTTAAGATATTACTTAAAGCGTCGTCTACAATGGCAGCAGGAGTATATAGTAAGATGTAAGCAGTAAGTTATTGACTCAATCACAATCGAATTTGAGGAGAATAATCGACTGTGATTGGTGAATTCTTACGACTCAGGACTTTACGACTCGCATTGTAGACCTAGCATAATAGAATTTTTACAATTTTAGAATAATCGACCGTGGTTGGTCAATAGCTTACTGTTTACGTCTTACTGCATACTCCTATTGCTATTGTAGACGAAGCATAAGACGGTCTTGAAATAAGATCTGATTATGAATACCGGCCCTCTAGCTGATTGGGTTGCTGCTCGCTACTTGACGCTTGACGCGTTCTGTCTGAATCTAGCTTAAGTCCCCATCTACAATAGATGTTTTAAGCCCTAGCCTTAAGAAGGAAGCTTTCCAGCGAGCGACACAAGTCGACACAAGCATCGTTCTATCTTTCTTATTTGGTAATATATGGCCTAGTTTACACCAATCTCTTGATACGCGTATCAAATAGTATATTTGAGCTGATCAGCCAATAATGAAACTAATTTATTAGTTATTTACTATTTAATACGCGTATCAAGTAATCGGTGTAAACTAGGGCCAATGAGTAACAAATACTACGTTTACGCGAGCGTTACTTTTGTAGTAACTTACACGATAATTCCTTCGCGTAAACAAGATTTTGTAGTAACTTACGATAATTTACTCCGCGTAAACGAGTGAATTATCGTAAGTTACTACAGAAGTAACGCTCGCGTAAACGTAGTAAAAGATAAAACGATACTTGTGTTGACTTGTGTCGCTTGCTGGAAAGCTCCCGAAATTGTTCAATCACAGTTGAATTTAAGGAGAATAATTGACTGTGATTGGTCAAGTTCTTAGGGCTTAGGGCTTAAAACACCTATTGTAGATGGGCACTAAGGAAATAGATCAATCAATTTTCTTATACTTATGCATTATGCGTTATGCAAAAGTCTGTGTTTCCCGCTTAAAGCGGGGAGCACACACTTCTACATAACGCATAATGCGTAAAGGCTGATTTATAGAGGTCGTAACCGTTAATTTAAGCCGTAATCTTTAAGAAATTGACCAATCACAGTCGAATGTGAGAAGGACAATCGACTGTGATTGGTCAATTTCTTAAAAATTACGGCTTAAATTAACGGTTACGGCCTCTATAAATCAGCCTTAAAGCATAAGAAAATTGATTGGTCTATACACATGTGCATAAAAAATAGACCAATCAATTTTCTTATACTTACGCACATTAAGCGGGGAGCCCACACTTCTGCACAACGCATAATGCGTAAGCGTAAGAAAATTGATTGGTCTATTTCCTTATGCACATGTGTATGGACCAATCAATTTTCTTATGCTTACGCATTATGCGTTGTGCAGAAGTGTGTGCTCCCCGCTTAACTCTTTTGCCTGCTTGAACGTGCTAAGGGCTGGTCTACAATAAGTGTTGTAAGTCGTTAGTCGTAAGAATTGGGGCTTAAAACACCTATTGTAGACGGGCACTAAACGTTAAATTTGACAGGAATTAGGTTATGAAGAAATTGACCAATCACAATCGAGTATTCTTCTCACATTCCATTATGATTGGTCAATTTCTTATGGCTTAGAGCTTAAATACTTATTAAAGCAAGGTTATAGGCCGGTAGTCATAATCAGATCTTATTTCAAGACCGTTTTAAATAATATCTTAAGATGCTAATACGGTTCTGTGATTGGATAATGACATCTTAAGATTGTACTTAAGAGGGTCTTCATGGTCGACAGGAGTCATTCATTACTAGAATTGTAAAATCCGTATTATAGCCAAAATAATGAGAAAATCGCACTTTAACTTTTTTTATATAAAAACTCAAAAATTTTATTTTGACCATTTTTCCAAAAAATCGCTCTGCAGTAGCTTTCAAGGCAATGCTGATGATTATGAATATCATAGTTAAAGTGCGATTTTCTCATTATTTTGGCCGTAATACGGATTTTACGATTCTAGTAATAAATTACTTCTGTAGACCCTTAATTGTTTAATTTTTCTATACATATACATTAATCCCGGTCTACAATAAGAGTTTTAAGTCCTAAGCCGTAAAAAATTGACTAATTACAGTCAATTACTCTTCTCACGAAATAATTCTTGCACTTCGATTGTGATTGGTCAATTTCTTACTGCTTAGAGCATAAAGCACCTATTAGAGACCGTGACTTAAGGCTGATTCATAGAGGCCGTAACCGTTGATTTAAGCCGTAATCTTTAAGAAATTAACTAATCACAGTCGAATGTGAGAAGAACAATCGACTGTGATTGGTCAATTTCTTAAAGATGACGGCTTAAAGCAACGGTTACGGCCTCTATAAATCAGCTTTTATGCGGCTATACAAGTTTGCCAGGGAGTCAATTAGATATCTTGAAATAAGGTAAAAATTACAAAAATGAGAAATTCACTAGAGTATTTGTGATTTTATTAGTCAAAATCTAGTAAATCTATTTATTTTATAATTTTCATCTGTTTTCAAGATACATGATCGACTCTCTAAGGGCCAATTTCACCAACCACGGTTAGCTTAACCGACGGTTAAAGTTAGCAGGATTGACCAATAGAAAGCAGGGTGGATTCATTTCTATTGGGCAATCCTGCTAACTTTAACTGTCGGTTAAGCTAACCGTGGTTGGTGAAATTGGCCCATAGACCATTAAGGTCCAGTTTCACCAACGTCGATTAACTGTAACCTTCGATTAAACTCACTCTTCGTTTCTTTCTAAGAGAGACAGTTGGGAAAATTGGCCCTAAAGGCCATTGCACGTAACAAAGTTTGATGCTGTGTCTACAATGCAAGTCGCAGAGTCGTGAGTCGCAAGAATTGACCATTCACAGTCGATTATTCTTCTCAAATTCGACTGTGATTGGTCAATTTTTGCGACTCACGACTCTGTGACTTGCATTGTAGACCCAGCATTAGTCATAATCGTAAGACCGTAAGAAAATAGACAAATTACACTCGATTATTCTTCGAGCTCAAGGAGAATAATCGACTGTGAATGGTCTATTTTCTTACGATTATGGCTAAAAGTCTATCCAGACAAACTTGATGCATGTGCATAAGGAAATAGACCAATCCGTTTCTTTATGCATATGGCTATGCACCTATGCAAGTTTGTCTGGATAGACCTTTAGTGTCAGTCTACAATGGGTGTTGTTAGTCGTACGTCGTAAGAATTGACCAATCACAGTTTATTAAGGCCATTGCACGTAACAAAGTTTTAATTTTAATCGTAAGGCCGTAAGAAAATAGACTAATCACACTCAATTATTCTTTAAGTGCGAGGAGAATCGACTGTGATTGGTCTATTTTTTTATGCCTTTAAGCCGTGATCAGACTACGGATTGGGATTGAGATTGGATTAAAATTTAATCAATCAGAATAAAGAAAACTAACTTCAAGTTTAGTGAACTTTGCTCTAATTGGTGAAATTTCAATCCAATCTCAATCCCAAATCCGTAGTCTGATCACGGCTTTACGATTATGACTAAAACTTTGTTACGTGCAATGATCTTTAATCTCCTTGTGGTCAAAGAATAATAAACTGTGATTGGCCAATTCTTACGACTTACGACTTACAACATTTATTGTAGACCGGCCCTAAATCTTTGTTAGTGCAATGATGATCTGACACCGGCTTAATGACTTACAGAGTCGTAAACGGTTACGATAATCTTTGTGCTCTGGCCCTAAATCTATATCAGATTACGCATTGAAGACTAAAATTGCTTGAAGTTTGACTGATCGGGACAAAGAAATGTACGCTTCAAAGCATATGTAGCACCAAATGGATTGCAGTTCTATTATTTTAAGCACGGTTAAGCAGGTAAAGCAGCAAGCGTTCGCCGAACAATTGGGTGCGTTCAGCAAATCAAGTTGCTTAGTATCAATCAAACGTGATTGGCTATTACTTTTAGAAACAATAAATCAACGCAGAATGTGCAAAAGAAGATAATTCAGTAATTGTTCTTCTGAACGCCGCCATTGGCTGCATGGCTGCACGCTGCGTTCAGGAGACACAATGGGCGCGTTCAGCAGACCAAGCCGCTGAGTAGCAGTCGAACGTGATTGGCTCTTACTTTTAGAACCAACCAATCAACGCAGAGTGTTGATAAGACGAACTCAACAATTGTGTCTGCTGAACGCGGCCAATCTTTGAGTGCTCAATGATTCTTTAATATGATTGGTTCTTGCCTTCTTCTCCTGATCTAAGTGTAAAACCAATTATAATAAAGAATCACTAAGCGCTCACTCAACGGTTGTTTCCTGAACGCAGCCATTAAGTCCGTATCAGACTACGGATTGGGATTGAGATTGGATTGAAATTTGACCAATCAGAGCAAAGTTTACTAAACTTGAGATCAGTTTTCTCTGTTCTAATTAATTAAATTTCAATCCAATCTCAATCCCAATCCGTAGTCTGATAAGGGCTTTATGCTTACCTTTTATGCGTTATGCAAAAGTCTGTGTTCCCCGCTTAAAGCGGGGAGCACACACTTTGATCTGCATAACGCATAAGGGTGCCTCCCCATGCAGGACGGAATCTCGGAAAACGGAATCTCGGAAAACGGAATCTCGGAATCATCTCGGATCATTCTGATTGGTTAGTCCCATGAGGCTATTGGTTAGCCTCATGGAACTAACCAATCAGAATGATTCCGAGATTCCGTTTTCCGAGATTCCGTCTTGCATGGGGAGGCACCCTAATGCGTAAACATAAGGCTGGAGTCCCATGGCAATCATGGCATGTATTTTCCGCGTAACGCGTAACCGCGTAACCAATCAGAAGCGCGAATATGCATAACCGAAAATATGAAACGCTTCTAATTGGTTACGTGGTTACGCGTTACGCGGAAAATACATGCCATAGGACTCCAGCCTTAGAAAACTGATTGGTCTATTTCTTCATGCACATGTGTATGGACCAATCAATTTTCTTATGCTTACGCATTATGCATGGTTGTGCAGAAGTGTGTGCTAAAGCGGGGAGCACACACTTCTGCACAACGCATAATGCGTAAGCATAAGAAAATTGATTGGTCTATTTCCTTATGCACATGTGTATGGACCAATCAATTTTCTTATACTTACGCATTATGCGTTATGCAGAAGTGTGTGCTCCCCGCTTCACTCGTTACCAAAAAAGAAAGATAGTACGATGCTTGTGTCGACTTGTGTCGCTTGCTGGAAAGCTTCCTTCTTAAAGGCTTAAGCCCCTTGCACAATAGGCGATAGCGATAGCGATAGCGACAGCGACAAAGTTGCCAACAAAGGTATAGCTTTGTCGGCAACATTATCGATGACCTAGTTTCCACCGAAGTCTTCAAATCCGATTCTGCTTCGGTTTAATGTACTGTTTCCACTAGTTTCCAAAACATGTGGATCAAAGCGGAAGCGCAGTCAGTCACATTTCCATCGACTTAAATTTGGTTCTACGCCGCACTAGGCGCGAATTAACGATTTCGGTGGAAACTAGACCGCTGTCGCTATCGTTATCGCTATCGCCTATTGTGCAAGGGGCTTTAGGGCTTAAAACACCTATTCCCTTATCAGTCGAATCTTACTTCAAGTCTGTCTTAAGTAATGTCTTAAGATGCTAATATGGCTCTGTGAGTGGTTCATAACATCTTAAGATCATACTTAAGACGGTCTTAAATATAAGATCCGATATGAAGTATGAATACCGACCCTATTGTAGATGGGGACTTAAGCTGAGTTTCCATTGAGCGCGTCACGCGTCGCGTCATCCATCGCAACCAATCAAAACATCTTATTTTATTACATTATTTGTGACGGGATGTTTAGATTGGTTAACGACAGACGACGCGACACGTGACACGCTCAGTGGAAACTCAGCCTTAAGCTAGATTCAGACAGAACGCATCAAGCGTCAAGTAGCGAGCAGCAACCCAATCAGCTAGTGGCCTAGTTTACACCGATCTTTTGATACGCGTATGAAATAGTATATTTGAACTGATCAGCCAATAATCAAACTAATTTACAAGTTATTTACTATTTAATACGCGTATCAAGTGATCGATGTAAACTAGGCCAGTGATATCAGCAGTGGCGTAGAATATATCGCCTCGCTGATTGGTTGCTGCTCGCTGCTTGACGCGTCCTGTCTGAATTCAACTTTACTCCGTACCATTGGTCGCGTTCAGCAGACCAAGACGCTCAGTAGCAGTCGAACGTGATTGGCTCTTACTTTTAGAACCAACCAATCAACGCAGAGTGTTGATAAGACGAACTCAACAGTTGTGTCTGCTGAACGCGGCCATTGACTCTCTTGCAAATCGTCTTCTATATCCGTATTGTAATCTTGTACATACATACGAGTGCCATTTCTGTTATCAGCATAATTTGTTACTATTAATTATTTCGCAGTTATTATTTAAATAATGTCTCAGGGAACATTAGTTAATCTTTCCATCGACAAATGTGAAGATAAAAAGATTCGTGTAGATTTGTCAGAGATTCGCAGAATTCTAGTCTTTGTGACTTCGACGTTTCAATCCCTTCAGAGGTGAGTATTTAATCATATTTTCCGACAAATTCGTGAACGTGAACCTAAAACGCCAGTAGTGTGTTACGAATGGATTTCAACAAACTGTACTACGTATTTATTATTAATTACAGCAGCTACTTAAAATATGTTTAGATTTATTATGTCATAAGACATCTTCGGAATTTTAAGATTTCTTATGATCTCAGATGACTTTCAAATATCTATATAATGTTCTCTGAGACATTATTTAAATGATAACTGCGAAATAATTAATAGTAACAAATTATGCTGATAACAGTAATGGCACTTGTACAAGGTTACAATATGAATGGAGAAGACGATTTACAAGAAAGTCAATGATACGGAGTAAGAAAAGCCACATTGCTTCTCGTCGATGCTACACAGAAGATGTTTGAGATAGAACCGGAGACCAAGCTCAGTCATATCCAAAAGTTTTTCAAGGTTAGTTATAACGTTGGTTATTAGTTTGATTAACGAGTTACAATTAATTGTCATTAATTATCCCTGCAGTGGTACAAGCAAATTCTTTGGCTGAAGGGTTATCAAAGTACGAAATTCGAGGATGCTTACCCGCTTCACGACGCGTTGACATACGCCATGGATATCTTCTTAAAGATAAAGACAGTCCTCACCAAACGCAGGATAATTCTGATTACTTGTCACACCCCTAAATTCGCGGATGACGAAAAACATCGCATCAGATTGAAGACGGCATCCTTGAAAGACTTGGACATTAAATTGTACGTGATTAGATTGGGGAACAATTGGGTGCATGATCAGTTCTATAAAGATTTAGAGATGTTGTCAAGGAAGACATATATGTTCACAGAATGACATCACTGGTGCAGCAGATTAAAGCGTGTCGTCTAAAAATATTGTGCGATTAGGCTTTCAGTTGTGTGATGGCCTGAGGATTGATTTGGTCGTGCGTACTTTAGGCAGGTGGGTCTTCACGTTGGTGAGAGTAATATTTATTTTTACAACATTGTTAAATATTGTACAAGTGAAAATGTAAGTACAGAAAACGTACATGCTTGCAAACGAAATTGCTGAGCAAAGCGACTAATCAAGTTTTATCGAGATCGAAGTATTTCAAGGGTGAATAGGTTTATAAAAAGGTGTATATTTCTCGCATAACGTAATCAAAGATCTTGCTTAAAATGACACGTATAAGAATGTCTTGGATTTTTTATTTCTTACGTTTGATTTGCTTGATTTATTATAGGACGTCGACAGTGAGGAACTTGATTTAACTTTTGTGATACCAGAGGAAGTTAACTTGGAAACTAAGGAGCCAATTGGTGGTATGAAGCTGCGTTTCACGCAAAAAGAGCTGCACCGGATAAAACATATACATCCACCAGCCAAGATAATCGGTGTAAAACCTATACGTGACGATCTTCTTAGATATCACATTAAGCGG
Source organism: Temnothorax ravouxi (assembly GCA_030770255.1). Lineage (NCBI taxonomy): Eukaryota > Metazoa > Arthropoda > Insecta > Hymenoptera > Formicidae > Temnothorax > Temnothorax ravouxi. The sequence continues at coordinate 2,974 of JASTWP010001754.1, read as the reverse complement.
AAGTACTTCGTCAGAGCAGATTACGGTAGCACTCGTAAAGGTAACGAAGTATAAGATACATGATACAATAAATTTTATGCGTGAAATAACACTCAATTCGTGATATCGCAGCCTTTAATTACTATAAAAGTAATTTCAAATGTAGTCTTTGTTTTTTTCGCAGGCAATCTATTGTTCTTTGGCGCTTTATTAAATAAATGTGCCACTCAAGGAAGAATGATAGTGTGCGCGTTCACGTTGCGGATAAATGCTCGAACTAATCTCTGCTACATGATTTCAAATGCTGAACTGGGCGGTTTTTATCTATCGAGAATTGCAAGGTATATTTAATTATATTTACATAATAATGCGATCAGAAAAGAGATATTCAAGATATTCCTTACTCGGCGAGCTTAATTTTATATTAGGGGATATAAGAGACAAGAGCAAAGCATTGCTGCATTACGACGCCCAGAATTGTAAAACCGATAAGCAAGTTGCGCTGTGGAAAGAAGCAATTGATCGACTCGACGTAAACTACCATCCGTATATGTTCAAATTCTATAAATTGGAGTGTCAAATACAAATAGTGGAGAAGTTAGCTCTGGACAAAGAACTTGGTCCTCCGCCGATCGCCATGAGAATTTACTTCGAAATTAAGAACTAATGTTGGTTTTATTTGGCTGTATTTAATCTTCTGTTGTTTGAAACTATTGTCGAAATATCATTGTTACTTTCATTAGGATAATATTAGTCTAGATATAGGAAGACAATAACTATCTATGTTTGTTCAAACCAGGTAATTTAAATGTATAAGGATTTTATTAATTTATAAGGATAAGTTGATTGATATTATGTTCAGAATTTATACTAGATAGTTATAAGTACAAATATATTAAAAGACTTAAGAAAATGTCTGTGACAGTATCATTTATTCTACTGTATTTATTACTCTCAGGTTCTGTACTATTTTTGTATATGTATTTTGCACAATGAAGCAAAATTATTTACAATAATCTTTCGTCTATTTATCAAAATACCTATATAACGTACTATAACATTTATTTCTTATTCTTATATTTTTAACAAAAGTTTCTACGTTTGATAGGAATATTTTGTATTATAACCTTATCTACGATATTTTCTACTTATTATTATAATTGTAATTGGTAATTTTTTAAAATATTTAAAATTCAAGCATATTTTTTATTATGGCTTTCGGTATCTATTCTTTCTAGTAAAAGATACATAAAAATTTTTAATAAATGTTTAATGTTTAATATGCCAAATCGTCTTAGATTTTAATAAAAATACCTTTATACGATACGTAAAATTTGTGCCTATTTGCGTAAAAATAAGGATTTGAAAAGTAAAGAATCATTGCTTGGACTATAAAGAAAATAATACGTCGTTAAGTTTGTCATTTTCAAAGGTTAGGAAATCTGCCGTCAACGAAATATATGCATTTATGATTGAAATATCCCGCTATGTATAGAGAATGCTAAAAAACATTATTTATTAAAAATTAATAAACGTAAAAAATGTTTTACACGAATTTAAAACACAAAACTGAATTTACTCCCTAATCATAAGAATAGTCGTATTTAATAATTTATTTATATTTTTATAATTCTGTTTGATCCTTTTAACTTTTCAAATCGTAAAACATTAAGATAAAATAAATTGAAAATTTTCATATATTATTTTTTTTATTTAGCATATTTTTATATTTAACGTATTTTCACAAATATGAAAATATGTTAAATTTAATATATTTTTTTCAGTGTCGTCAAAATCGCTAATTAATAGTTACAATGTCGTCAAAGTATACAATGTCGTCAAAGCAGCCAATTCTTTATTATGGTAAAGTTTGACGACGTCGTCGAAGTATACGATTAAACGGTTAAAACTTTGACGACAGTCGTCAAAGTAGCCAAAAGTCGTCAAAGTAGCCAATGCGTGCCAAAAATCGTCGTCAAAGTAGACGATTGACATATATATATATATATATATATATATATATTATATATATATTCGCCCTACATACTCGTATACCGTACATATAACTGCGCGATGATTTTTAATGTTTCTTTTGTGTTACGCTTATATTCACGTTACGTATATCAATGTATTTGTTTTCATGTTAAGTTACAAAAATACATATAATACTTATTTACGTTTGCGTCATACATGTAAACATACATGTTTTGTTTTCATAATGAAACCTATTTTGTAGATAAAAAACGTCTTGAATATAGCAAAATGTTCGTGTTCGTTTCGTATGGTTCTGTAGTATTACGAAATGTTGCGATCTGCAACGTACGTTCTCTTTCTCTCTCTGCTTTATTTTGGCGTATTACGAACATGTATTTCTTATATAAGTGCTGTTAATTTATTTCCATTGCGTGTACCGTTATAAAAAAAATTTATCCAAGCTAAAAAAATTTAACGTGCATCTTTTGTCGCACATAGCCCCGACCGTATTGAACGAAATTGAAGCTATCCGCACTTTAATATAAAGATATTTTTCTTATATATCCGTTGTTTGCGTTCGTACGGCAGATATAATTTTTTTCTAAACATGCTATTTATATTATCTTTCATTCTATCGTATTAAAAAAATGGAAATTATATAGAAAATTAACGATGTTCAACGTTCTAACAACAAACAAGGTATAAATTGTTTTTAGTTTATAAGCGAGAACACGTGATATGTTTTTTGCAACACAACACGATTCTTAAGCTGCTCTACATAATTAACTTTTAACAATATGAATTGTGTAAATGTGTGAAAAACAAACGTTTTCATATATCGCGATGCATAATATATATTTAAATATTCGCATGTAGAAAATGTGGCAGCATCGTTGTATTTCATATTCGTCATCTTTTTTCATTAATATTTCTTCACATATATTTTCTCGTTTCTTGTATTTAGATCGTTTCTCTCAAAGTAATTTGTTCATTTATTTTTCTCTCGTGTGTCATCAAAAGG
>JASTWP010001753.1:0-60753 GCA_030770255.1 Temnothorax ravouxi | reverse complement strand
ATGTGACCGAACCCCGGCAAGGGTCCATCCATGCACGGAACACCACGGTTTTGCCAGTATTTGTAATTTCGCGTCAAGTAGAAATAAAGGGCTATAAGCGCTCCGAAAATCAAAGACACCAGCACAACGGTCATATTGCTTCTCTCGGATGACAAGTGACTTGGGCTGTGTTTATATATATACTAGCATGCCCCGCCGGGCTTCGCCCCGGAGAACATGTGTATTAAGACACGCAAATAGTCTCTCTCTCTCTCTCTCTCTCTCTCTCTCTCTCTCTCTCTCTCTCTCTCTCTCTCTCTCTCTCTCTCTCTCTCTCTCTCTCTCTCTCCCCCTCCCCCTCTCTCTCACTCCTCTTTCTCTCCCTCTCTTCCTCTCTCCCTCTCTCCTTTTCTCCCTCTCTCCCTCTCTCTCCCTCTCTCCCTCTCTGTCCTCTCTCTCCCTCTCTTTCCCTCCCTCTCCCTCTCTCTCTTTCCTTTTCTCTCTCCCTCTCTCCCTCTCTCTCCCTCTCTGTCCCTCTCTCTCCTTCTCTCAGATCGATAACGAAAAACTATACAGTTTATAGCACTCCCCGAGAAATTCTACCCGTTTTATATACAATTCTTTAAAATTCGATCAATTATTTCCCGAAAAATTCGTCAAACTTCTGATACCTGCTTCCAAAAAGATCGGTAATGAAAAATTATATACTTTATAGCACTCCCCGGAAAATTTAACCCCTACTTTATGTGCAATTCTTTGAGATTTGGTCATTCCGAAATCGGTTTCCAAAAAGATCGGTAACAAAAAATAGTACATTTTATAGCACTCCCCGAAAAATTCTACTCCTTCTTCATGTATAATTTTTTGAGAATCAATCAATTATTTCCCGAAAAATTTAAAAAATTAAAAGAACCGGTTTCCAAAAAGATTGGTAACGAAAAATTATACACTTTATAGCACTCCCCGGAAAATTCTACCCCTGTTTGATCTATAATTCTTTGAAATTCGGTGAATAATTTCCCGAAAAATTAAAAAAATTAAAAAAACCGGTTTTCAAAAAATTGTTAACAAAAAACTATACACATAGTGGCATTCCCCGGAAAATTCTACCTCTATTTCATATATTTCAATCAATTATTTCCCGAAAAATTTGAAAAATTAAAAAAACCGGTTTCTAAAAAGATCGGTAACGAAAAATTGTACACTTTATAGCATTTCCCGGAAAATTCTACCCGTTTGATCCCAAAAAATCGGTAACAAAAAACTATACACATAGTGGCACTCCCCAAAAAATTCTACCTCTATTTCATATATTTCAATCAATTATTTCCCGAAAAATTTGAAAAATTAAAAAAACCGGTTTCTAAAAAGATTGGTAACGAAAAATTGTACACTTTATAGCACTCCCCGGAAAATTCTACCCCTGTTTGATTTATAATTCTTTGAAATTCGGTGAATTATTTCCCAAAAAATTAAAAAAATTAAAAAAACCGGTTTCCAAAAAATCGGTAACAAAAAACTATACACATAGTGGCACTCCCCGGAAAATTCTACCCCTATTTCATATATTTCAATCAATTATTTCCCGAAAAATTTAAAAAATTAAAAAAACCGGTTTCCAAAAAGATCGGCTATATACAAATTATACAGTTTGTAACACTCCCCGGGAAATTCTACCCCTGTTTTATATACAATTCTTTAAAATTCGGTCAATAAATTCCCGAAAAATTGAAAAAATTTAGGAACCGTCTTTTAAAAAGATCGGTAACGAAAAATTATACACTTTATAGCACTCCCCAGGTAATTCTACCCCTATTTTATATACAATTCTTTAAAATTCGGTCAATTATTTCTCGAAAAATTAAAGAAATTAAAAAAACCGGTTTCCAGAAAATCGGTAACGAAAAACTATACACCCTATAACACTCCCCGGAAAATTCTACCCCTATTTCATATACTTTTGGTAAAAATTCGGTTCAGGGGTTTAGGCAGGCATAAAGGACATACATACATACATACATTCTTTTTTATATATATAGATGTACACTGCTGGAACTAGCATTGTTTTTTTTCCTGTTTTTTAGAAATTTAAACCGGTTCTGATGTAAACTGGACAAAAAACAATAGTTCTGGTTGTTTTTATATTTGAAATTGAGCAATACATCTAAGGAGGAGGATGTATAGTATTTTATATATAATAATAAAAAAAACAGTGCCCTCAATGATACTTTATTGACGCCGCGCGCCGTGATAGGAAGCTTGCGAGTTGTAATAAAATATATACCTCGCTTGAACAAGCAATAACGTAAACATTGCGCAACTAAATTTCAGAACAATTTTCTTTATCCTTATATTATCATCAAAATAATTTTATTACCTTATTTTAAGACAATGACTACGTTTACACGGCTCGATTTGCGCCGAAGTTATAACATCGATGTTATAACTTTGGCATAAATCAGGCCGTGTAAAAAATAATTCAAAATTATTTTAATCTGTTTAACAGTTTAACATACATTTCTTATATTCTTTTTTCAATGATTATGAAAAATTAATTTATTCTGTACAGATTTGAAAAAATGCGTTGACATTACATAATAATATAATAAAGTAAATAAGATAATAAAATTCACTTGGCAACACTAGAAATCGCCAATGCGAATTTTATTACTGCTTTGCAGCCTCACTCATCCACACGTTAATCGACGCTATCAATGTACGCCTCAGCGATTCCGCTACATCACAATCAGTCACAGTTGATACGTGGTCAAGGCAACATCTGTTTATCTGACCAAGTGCCACTTGTCGTTCGAGAATAGCAACATGAACGTCGTGCTAGTGTCTTTGATTCTCGGAGCGCTTATAGCCCTTTACTATTATCTGACGCGAAATTACAAGTACTGGCAAAAACGTGGAGTTCCGTGCATGGATGGAGCTCTGCCGGGGTTCGGACACATGCTGTCGCTGATCTGCATGAAAACGAACATCGGCGATTTCTGTAGCAAGATTTACAAGGATAACAAGGGTCGCAGTATGATCGGGATTTATGATTTCATGTCGCCGTCGTTGATGGTCCTTGAGCCGGAATTGGTGAAAACGGTGCTGCAAACCAATTTCTCAAGTTTCGCCGAGAACACCATTGATACCGACCCCGAAGTGGATCCGCTCGTGTCATACAATCCCTTTGTTCTTTCCGGCGAGAAGTGGCTAAACAGCAGAAAGCGTTTGACCTGGGCATTTTCTAGTATGCGATTAAAAATCCTGCTAGAAAGTGTCAAACTGGTGTGCGCGACGATGGAGAAATATATAGATGGAAAGCTGAGTAACGTCACGAAGACGGAGTTTGAATTAAAGTCCTTGTTCTCCAGATACACCGCACAAGTTGTAGCCGCCGCTGGTTTCGGCGTGGATGGATACTGTTTCGATGACGAGAAAAAGGATATATCTTTCCGAAAACTCGGACAAGCCATTTTTCAGCCGTCCACACGAAACAAAATCATGTTTGCTTTAATAATCCTCATCCCATCGTTGAACAAAATCTTTAAAATGAGTTTTATTCCAAAGAGCGTAGACCATTTTTTTAGGACATTGGTTGCGGATCTTATGGAGCAAAGGAGAAAAGATGGAATACCTAGGAACGATTTTCTCCATTTGATGGCCGAACTGGAGAGAGCGGAGGGCAAGAAATTCGACACTGAAATGCTCACGGGACAAGCGATGTCATTCGTACTCGATGGCTATGAGACCTCTAGCACTGTTATGAGTTTCATCGGCTTCCATTTGGCCAGTCATCCAGAAATACAGGAAAAATTACGCGAAGAGGTATTGTCCGTGCTTAACAGATACGACGGTGAAATCACATATGAAGGTTTGAGAGAGATGACATACATGGACCAAGTCTTCAACGAATCGATGAGAATGTTACCCGGATTCGTCTTGAAGAAACGATGCACGGAAGAATTTGAATTGAAAGGTTCGGATGGAGTTGTCTGTCGCGTGCAACCCAAAACGGAGATCATGATACCGGTACAAGCTTTGCATACAGATCCTGAATACTGGGAAAATCCCGAAGAGTACAATCCTGAAAGATTCAGCTCGGACAGGAAACACAGCATCGAGAGATTCGCCTATCTTCCCTTCGGCGAAGGTCCGCGAATCTGCGTGGGGATGAGAATGGCCCAGCTACAGATAAAAGCAGGTCTGGCTACAATTCTGAAAAAGTACAGCATGGAACTATCCCCGAGGACGCAAATACCTTTAAAGATGATTCCTGGAACCATTCTACCAACACCAAAAGGTGGTCTGTGGTCCTACTTTAGACGTCTTTGAGCACGAATATTTTCTCTTAAATTTTTTCCGTGTTTTTATCGCATAAATAATTTTTCATGTTCAATAAAAAAATTTCTTTATTTACAAAATGGGATTGTCTTCAAATTCAATTAGTTTTAATTACTGCATTTATGTTTATACAATAGTAAAAAAGATGTTACTGAAACAGAAACTGTTGCTTGAAATACTTTTTTATTGGTTTGTGATGCACTTTTATTTTTGAATATATAAATTTTAGATTATGTGTGTTGCAAATAATGTACGCGTGCTACACTTTCATATTCGTGCTACTAATAATTATGAAGAAACGCATCGCAAATCTGTAAAACACACAAATACATATATATATATACATATGCTTAAACAAATAATATAAAATATAAACAAATGTTATTATTAAACTTTTATTATATAACTATTTTAATTCTTCAAAAATAATATGCAAAAATTTATGGTATGTTGTTTATTTGCCAGCGTTAGAAGACAAATAAATATGATCGCAGTATATTTTAATAAACTTGAGATATTTACATTAATTAAGTATATTTACATCAAAAAAGTATTTATATCTCTTCCGTTTTGAATTTAATTTGCCAGGCGTCTCCGGAATCGACGGATCGGATAATTTAAACAAAAACCGGAATACCGTGATATAAAATTGTATACATATATCAATATATACACATTTTAATAGTAATTCGTAATTTAATAATACATGCATTTTGCGGGATCTATGCGAGAGTAATTCGAAACATATTGCACAATATCAAATCGCGACTTCGTATTAGTTAGTCATTATATTGATTCCCGTCGTCTCGCGGGAGATTAACGTGAAGTTGGCTGCGTGACTTTAGTCTTTCTTTCGTCGCGCAGAATTTGTTCGTTGATGGGTGGAACGCTTAAATATTTGTCGAGCGGATCGTTGCTTCCTGCGATTTATTTTTCTTGCGTCACCTTCAGCCGCGACAAAGCACACATTTGCGTTTGGGAGTATGTAATAATGTTTCACGTGATCGTCATATTCTGGCGATTAATACGCGCGAGATCGTAGCTAACCTGTTCACGAGTGCGTTTGCGCGAATGCCCGCAAAGATCAATATGGATGGAACATGAGAGCAGGTGGAGGAGGAGGAGGAGGAGGAGATCTGGTAGACATTGACACACGTAAAGAGTGAGTAATTTATTTATTTGATATTTATTTGTGTATTTTTTAGTTATTGATTTCTTCGACAATTGCGTCTAGGGCACAAAAAGCATGCGCGCCATATGTTACAATACTGCGTACGCGAAAGATAAAATAATATACATTTAACATCTATATAATATCGCGATTTCCGTATTTGGACATGCGATTCTAAATATTTTTTTTAATCTTCGGAATATGGTGTATTTTAAAGTATGTATAATGATATAGCGAGGTACCGTGCGCAATTTTTGATTGCGTATAATTTATACAATTAGTTGTATAGCGCAAACTTGATTTATTTTGAATATTAAATATATATCAAACAATTCAACAATTTTTTAAGAAAATTTTAATATCAGAATTTGTAGATCTTGTTATAATTATACATACATCGTGCAAAAACGTTTTATATATAGAATCACAAGCATTTTACTTTTTATTCTTATATAAAAACACAGCAAAAATGCTTCAATTCTTATTTTCTTGCTATATTAAGAACTATAATTACAATATTTATATAAAGCATTTTTTTACATCAAATAATATGATATTAACATCTTAATCTTTTATTTTTGCATAAAGATAAAAAGTAATTAAACCCAATTAAATTCTTACTTGTTTTTTTGCTGAATTAAGAATATAATAATATTTGCATAAGAAAGTATACTACGAATAAAATTCCAAGTATTTTTTTCTATTTTTGTATAAAAATAGAGACAGTAATGGAAACTGATTAAATTTGAAAAGAATTCCATTTTGTAGAGTAAGAAACTTTTTCTTTGAACATAAAAAAATTTTTCATGACGTTGAAAGCTCGGAAAAAATTTGAAAGAAGATATTCGCGCTCAAAGAGGCTTAAAGTAAACCCATAGACCGTCTTTTGGTGTTGGCATAATCGATCCAGGAATCATCTTTAAAGGTATTTGTGTCCTCGGGGATAGTTCTATGCTGTATTTTCTCAGAATCACAGTCAGACCTGACTTTATCTGTAGCTGGGTTATTCTCATCCCCACGCAGATTCGCGAACCAAAATTGAAGGGAAGAAAGACGAATCTCTCGATGCTGTGTTTCCTTTCCGGGTTGAATCTTTCAGGACTCTTCGGGATTTTCCCAGTATTGAGGATCTTTGTAAAAAGCTTGAGTTTTGGTTGAGAACTTGATCCATGTATGTCACGTCCCTTAAATTTTTATAAGTGCTTTCACCATCTCTTCGCGTAATTTCTTTTGTATTTTTGTGTGACTGACCAAATGAAAGCCGGAGAAACTCATAACACTGCTGGAAGTCTTATAGCTATCGATAAAGAACGACATCGCTTGTCCTGTGATCATTTCAGTGTCGAATTTATCGTCCTCCCCGCGCTCCAGTTCGGCCATTAGATGGAGAAAATCGTTCCTGGGTATTCCATATCTTTTCTCCTTTGCTCCATGAGATCCGCGACCAACGTTCCGAAGAAATCGTCGACACTCTTTGGAGTTTTAAAGATTTTCTTCAATGACGGGATGAGGAACATGAAAGTGACTATGATTTTATTTCGCGTGGACGGCTCGAAAATGGCTGTTCAATTTTTTGGAAAGATATATTCTTTTCCTCGTCATCGAAGCAATCCACGCCGAAACCAGCGGCGGTTACTACTTGGGCGGTGTATCTGGAGAACAAGGACTTCAGCTCAAACTCCGTCTTCGTGACGTTACTCAGCTTTCTATCGATATATCTCTCTAACGTCGCACACACCTGTTTGACGCTTTCAAGCAGGATCCTCAGTCGCATACTAGAAAATGCATAGGTCAAGCGTTTTCTGCTGTTTTGCCCCTTTTCGCCGGTAAGACAAAATGGAGTATATGATTAGAGCGAAATTGGTCTGCTGCACCGTTTTCACTAATTCCGGCTCGAGGATTATTAGCGACGGTGACATCAACTCGTAGATTCCTACCATATTTCGACCTTTATTGACCTTATAAATCTTGCAATAGAAATCAGCGGCATCCGTCCGCAAGCATATATGACCGCAAGCATGTGACCGAACCCCGGCAAAGCTCCATCCACGTTTTTGCCAGTACTTGTAATTTTGCGTCAAATAAAAATAAAGAGCTATAAGTCCCGAAAATCAGAAACGCCGACGGTCGTGTTGTTTGTCTCGGTCAATAAATTACACTTGGTCAGATAAATCAATGTAGCCATGACGATCAGCTGTGACCGGTTGCGATACTTGCGATGTAGCGGAATCGTCGGAGCGAATGTACATTGATAGCGCCGATTAACGAGGGAATGAGCGAGGTTGCAAAGCAGTAATAAAATTCACATTGGCGGTTTCAAGTATCGTTAAGTGGACTTTATTTATATTTTGTATCAAGAAACATTATCATAATTGTATAGATTAAATTAATTCTCGCAATTATTGAAGGAAGAATATAAGGAAGTATATATTAAACATATTAGGAAATTTGTTGTTTATTTTTATATTGCATTAAATCGAAATAATAAAAATATTTGAATGGTGAAATTGAAATTGAGGGGATTATTCTGGAATTTAGTTGCGTAATGTTTAAATTATTGCTTGTTTGCTTGTTCACAAGCGTTACATATATTTGATTACAACTTGCAAGTTTGCTATCGGAAAAATAATCACGTTAAAAGAGCATCACTTGAGCTTCTTATCGAAATTGACCTTATATTGATTTTATTTATTGAAAACCGGTTGCTACATTTTATTATTATTTGTTATTGATATATGTCGATGGATAAATTGATGTGTCATGTTCACGATGATGAGAGACCAACTTTCCGTAAATTTATTAAACAGATATTGTGTTGCTGAAACTGAACGTATCCAGTTTAACGTACTAATGGTATATGGGTCGTTTTTTATGAATTACAGCTAGCAATTGCACTGCTCAGTCACTCGTTTTATCTCTTAATACAGGGTGCCGCACAACTGTCTTAACGTCAATAGAGCAATAATAGTCCCAGTATTAATGGCAAGTTGACTTTATTAATAATGTAAAAATAGCAATTCTATAATCAATGGAGATTATTTTTAGTCTTCACGAAGATAAATGACAGTAAAGATCATTAAATTCTTAATTTTTTACTAAATTGAGAATCTAAAATAATCATAATATTATTGTAAAAGAACATTTTATGAAGAATTATTTGATTTCAGATATGCTAATTTTTTATTTCTGTACATAAATACAAAGTTATTGTGTTGCTGAAACTAAACGAACATAGTTTAACTACAATATATGCATGGATCATTTTCTTATTGATTAATAGCCAGCAATTGCTACTATCATGAGTTACTTGTTCTAGCTTTTAACACAGGGCGCACAAAATTTATCTCAATGTCAATGGAGCAATAATAGTCTCGGTATCAATGTCAAGTTGGCGACTTTATTAGTAATAAAAATAACGTTATATTCAATAAACATTATTTTAATCTTCATGATGATAAATGACATTTTTGATTTGCGAACCTAACATTACATAAATTACATAACAGACATTACGTAATAGGTTCGGTTTATCTACACACACACACACACACACACACACACACACACACACACAACGCACGCACGCACGCACAGTCCACCACCCATTATCATCCGACATGATCGTTGATTGACGCTATCATTCACGAAATTAGTTTTGACAGAAGCAGTCGACATTAATAGTCGTTCGACGTAGGTTACATAGATCTTGTCTGTTCGGCAGAGTTCAGTCTTCTTCACGATCAGAGATGATCGCCACGCTTGTGCTCCTGATTCTCATAGCTGTGGTTGTTCTCTATTTCTTACTGACGAGAAACTTTAAATTCTGGCAAAAACGTGGAATACCTTGCCCGGATGGCGTCTTGCCTGGCGTCGGTCACTTCTGGGATGTCGCGACCATGACGAACCCTTTCTCCGTGTGCGTTCGCAAGATCTACAATGCTAGTCGGAATCACAGTATGGTCGGAATCTACAACTTCACGTCGCCAGCATTAATGGTTCTCGAACCGGCGCTAGTGAAAACAGTGATGCAGACAAGTTTTTCGAATTTCCACGAGAATGGCCTCAAAATTGACCCTAATTTGGACCCTCTTCTGGCCAATAACCCCTTCTTCACCTACGGTGATAAATGGGTGACCGGAAGGAAGCGTTTGACTTACGCGTTCTCCAGCATGCGGTTGAAAATCCTGCTCGAAAGCGTTAAGCAAGTGTGCGAGAAGTTCGAGGGTTATTTGGAGAAGAAGCTAGGCAAAACCGGGAAAGTAGAGTTGGAGCTAAAGGACTTGTTCGCCAGATTCACCGCGCAAGTGGTAACTGGCGCTGGTTTTGGCGTGGACGGATTGTGCTTCGACGACGAGAGAGAGAGCGAGTCTTTCTACACAATAGGCAAATCCTTCCTCGAGCCAACCTTTTGGAACAACATTATGTTCACCCTTGTGTTTTTTATGCCATCATTAGGTAAAATCTTCAATGTGAGATTCTTACCAAAGAAGGCCGATCATTTCTTTAGAACGCTAATTGCGGATATTATGGAGCAAAGAAGAAGGGAAGAGACTCGTAGAAACGATTTTCTTCAGTTGATGGCCGATCTGGAACGGACAGAGGGTGATAAATTTGACCTGGAAATGATCACGTCTCACGCGCTGTCGTTTTTCATTGATGGCTACGAGACTTCCAGCACTGTTTTAAGCTTCATCGGCTTCAATTTGGCCAGTTATCCAGAAGTGCAGGAGAAATTACGTGACGAGGTGGTGTCTGTGCTTAACAAATACGATGGTGTGATCACTTACGACGCCTTGAAAGATATGACGTACATGGATCAGGTATTAAGCGAATCACAGAGACTTCTACCCGCTTTGGGATTCCTGGACAAAGTTTGCACGGAGGAGACCGATTTGAGAGGATCCGACGGACTCGTTTGTCACGTGCCACGTGGAATGCATATCATGATATCAGTCAACGGCTTGCAGGAAGACTCCCGATACTGGGAGAATCCTGAGGTGTTCGATCCCGATAGATTTGGTCCGGAGAGAAAACATAGCATCGAGAGATTTGCCTATCTTCCCTTCGGCGAGGGACCGCGAATGTGCGTGGGAATGAGAATGGCTCAGTTGCAGATGAAAGCATGTTTGGCCACGCTCCTGAGGAAGTACAGACTAGAGCTTTCCCCGAAGACACAAGTACCATTAAAGTTGACGGCTTCGTCCTTCCTGTCCGCTCCGGAGGGCGGACTTTGGGCCATCATCCGACCGATTTAACTACGAGATATCTAAAAAATTTTTTTTGACAGATGTTTTTCTTCATTTTGTTTAGTTTTTTTTTTAAATTATGTGGATTTTTGTAATGTTAGTTTCCGTAAAATTAATGTTTCTAATAATACATTTCTATTGGTTTTAAATGACACTTTAACATGAGTTGTATTTAAAAGCTAACCTAACTTAATAAACGTTGAGAAAATATTTCATTTATTCGAAGAATTATAAACATTAGTTTTTTATTTTTTAACTGTATAGGTAAATCGGACCTAATTTTATCTCGTTTCAAGTTGTACTGTGAAGAAATTTTTGAATTAATGTGTTTAACCCTTTGCGGCATGGCGGGATAGAATCTATCCCACCTAGATTACCACCATTTATTCCGTTTTTAAGCCAGTTTTTAATCGATTTTTTCGGGTTTTTTTGTAATTTCAATATCGTAACATGTCAGAGAATCTAAAATTACACGCAATTGATGAATATTGTCACCGAATTTGTTGATATCAATAAACAAATGCTAAAAAATATCACTTTTTAAGCGAAAAATTCATTATTGGGAAAAGTATTTACCGAATTCATGTATAATATCATACATAGAGGTTTTCAGGGTCGCTGATCACGAATATGACCTCAGATTTTCAAATTTCAAAATGGCGGATCCAATATGGCGGAACGAATTTGTTAAAAGTTTCTTGATCAAGCTGAAATTTGTCACTCGGGGGTTTTCGGGGTCGCTGATTACGAATATGACCTCAAATTTTCAAAATTCAAAATAGCGGATTTAATATGGCGGACCGAATTCGTAAAAAGTTTTTTGATCAAGCTGAAATTTGTCACTTGGGGGTTTTTGGAGTCGCTGATCACGAATATGACCTCAGATTTTCAAAATTTAAAATGGCGGATCCAATATGGCGGACCGAATTCGTAAAAAGTATATTGGATCCGCCATTTTGAATTTTGAAAATCTGAGGTCATATTTGTGATCAGCGACCCCGAAAACTCCCGAGTAACAAATTTCAGCTGTTTTCCGTGTAAAGGAAAATGTATGCTTCAAAGGGTTAAAATTATTTTTTATGTTTAGATTAGATATTGTTATAATAAAAGAGATAATGTTTTGAGATACTATCATCTTGATATAACACTTAATTGCGCATAATTTTGCGGTGCAAGTTATCAGTCATGCATGACTCATCAGTGTTGCGATATTAAAATGAATACAAAAAGATGATAATGCATATTTAATAAGAATCTTTCAAGATCCATTCCGAGCTGCACGCGATAAATAACTCTATTCGATTTTTTAGTTCGAATTTATCTGTACACATTATTTCTTTATGACTACTTTTGCGGGTACCATTCTCATCGATTCGTTGAAGACTTGGTTCATATATGTCATCTCCTTCAAACCTTTATATGTGATTTCACCGTCGTATCTGTTAAGCACGGACAACACTTTTTTGCGTAATTTCTTCTGTATTTTTGGATAACTGGCCAAATAGAAGCCGGTGAAACTCATAACAGTGTTGGAGGTCTCCTAGCCATCGATGACGAATGACAGTGCCTGTTCTGTTAACATTTCGATGTCGAATTTATTGCCCTCTACTCGCTCCAGTTCCGCTATTAAATGAAGAAAATTGTTTTTATAGGTATTCCATTCTTTCTTCCTTGTGCCATAAGATCCGCAATTAACGTTCTAAAGAAAATGGTCTATGCGCTTTGGAATAATACTCATTTTAATGATTTTGTTTAACGATGGAATAAAGAACATGAGAGCGAACATAATTTTGTTTCGCGTGAACGGCTCGAAAATAGTTTGTCTGAGTTTTTGGAAAGATATATTTTTTTCTTGTCATCGAAAGTATCCATTCATGCTGAAAACAGCGGCGACTACTACTTGGACGTTGTATCTGGAGAACAAGGACTTTAGCTCAAACTCCGCTTTTGCGACGTTACTCATCTTTTGACGCTTTTAAGTAGGATCTTTAGTTGCATACTGAAAATTGTATAGGTTAAACGCTTTTCGTTATTTTATCACTTTTTGCCATTTGTAAATACTTACACATATAAGCATCAAAATTAAATCAATTTAGGACCAAAACCCATGGTCAAAACGTCTTGATGATTTAAAGAAAAATAATAGTAGAGTCGATTGAAAAAATTTTTACTGTTAATTATTTACTGGCGAAATAAATGTTATTATTCGATTTAAAAGTAAAGAGTTATAAGCGCCCCGATAATCAGGGACATCAACCCGACGGTCATGTTACTTCTCTCGGACAAGGGACACTTGGTCGATATAGCCTTGACCACATTGTTGCTGTGACTGGTTGTGACAGTGTAGTGGTATCAACGAGCGTGTTGGATCGAACTTGATATTACGTATTGTTGTGCAGTTTATGTAACGTTACGTCGCACTAGCTAAAGTGAGTATGTACATTGTTAGCGCCAATTAACAACAGTGAACAAACGCTGCTGAAAGACAGTAATTAAATTCGAATTGGCAATTTTCAGTTTTGCCAAGTGAATTTTATTATTACGTAATGTCAACGAACATTTTCTCAGAATTGTATGGATTAAATTATTTTTTGCAGTCGCTGGGGAAATAATATAAATAAATATATATTGAACATATTAAGAAAATTTTGGATTATTTTTGTATTGTATTAAAACGAGACGATAGAAATATTCGAATAATGAAATTGAAATAGAGGGGTTTATTCGATTACAACTTGCAAGTTTGCTATCGGAACAGTAATCGCGGCGTTAAAATCTAATAAGAAACATGCTATATTCTGTTATCATTATTTGCTATCAGTATGTGTCGATAAATCAATAGCAGTGTACACGATGAGATAGACCAGATTTCCGTAAATTTAATAAACAAATATTTTGTTGCTGAAATTAGACGTACACGGTTTAACGTACCGTGATATATGGGTTCGTTTTTTTATTGATTAATACTCAACAATTGCCACCGGCATCGTCGAGCGTTAGCACTTGTTCTAGCTTTTAATATAGTGACGCACAAAAATCGTCTCAGTGTCGATGGAGCAATAATAGTCTTGGTATCAATGTCAAGTTGGCTTTATTAGTAACATAGAAATAACAAGTTGTGTTCAATGAACGTTATTTTAATCTTTATAGTGATAAATGACATTTTCGACATGCGAACCTAATATTACATAAACTGCATAACAGACATTACATAATATGTTTGGTTTATTTACATGTCCGTCACCCATTATCATCAGGCATGCTCATTGATTCACGCTATCATTCGCGAAATTAGTTTTGAGCGAAGCAGTCGTCCGACGAAGGTTGTTTAGACGTTGACTATTTAGTGTAGTTCAATCTTCCTCAAGAGCAGAGATGATCGTCACGCTCGTGCTATTGATTCTCATCGCTGTGGTTGTTCTCTATTTCTTCCTGACGAGAAATTTTAAATTCTGGCAAAAACGAGGAATACCTTGCCCGGATGGCGCCTTGCCCGGCGTCGGTCATTTCTGGGAAGTCGCCAACATGACGATCTCTTTCTCCGAGTGCTGTCGCAAGATCTACAATGCCAATCGGAATCGCAGTATGATAGGAATCTACAACTTTGCATCGCCAACGTTAATGGTTCTCGAAGCGGAGCTGGTGAAAACAGTGATGCAGACAAGTTTCTCGAATTTTCACGAGAACGGCCATAAAATCGATCCTAATTTAGACCCTCTTCTGGCCAACAATCCCTTTTTTAGCTACGGTGACAAGTGGGTGACCGGAAGAAAGCGCTTGACTTACGCGTTCTCTAGCATGCGATTGAAAATCTTGTTCGAGAGCGTCAAGCAAGTGTGCGAGAAGTTCGAGGGTTATCTGGAGAAGAAACTAGGTAAAACCGAGAAAGTAGAGTTGGAGCTAAAGGACTTGTTCGCCAGATTCACCGCGCAAGTGGTAACTGGCGCTGGTTTTGGCGTGGACGGATTGTGCTTCGACGACGAGAGAGAAAGCGAGTCTTTCTACACAATGGGCAAATCCTTACTCGAGACAAACTTTTGGAACAACATTATTTTCACCCTCGTGTTTTTTATGCCATTGTTAAGTAAAATCTTCAATGTGAGATTCTTACCAAAGAAGGCCGATCATTTTTTTAGAACGCTAATTGCAAATATTATGGAGCAAAGAAGAAGGGAGGAGACACGTAGAAATGATTTTCTCCAGTTGATGGCCGATCTGGAACGGACAGAGGGTGATAAATTTGACCTGGAGATGATCACTTCTCACGCGGTGTCGTTTTTCATCGATGGCTACGAGACTTCCAGTACCGCTTTAAGCTTCATCGGTTTCAACTTGGCTACTCATCCAGAAGTACAGGAGAAATTACGCGACGAGGTGGTGTCTGTGTTTAACAAATACGATGGTGTGATCACTTACGACGCCTTGAAAGATATGACGTACATGGATCAGGTATTAAGCGAATCACAGCGGCTCCTGCCCGCTTTGGGATTCCTGCACAAAGTTTGCACGGAGGAAACCGATTTGAGAGGATCCGATGGACTCGTTTGTCGTGTGCCACGTGGAATGCACATTTTGATATCCGTCAGCGGTTTGCAGGAAGACTCCCGATACTGGGAGAATTCTACAGTGTTCGATCCCGAAAGATTTGACTCGGAGAGAAAACATAGCATCGAGAGATTTGCCTATCTTCCCTTCGGCGAGGGGCCGCGAATGTGCGTGGGAATGAGAATGGCTCAGTTGCAGATAAAAGCATGTTTAGCTACGTTTCTGAGGAAGTACAGACTAGAGCTTTCTCCGAAGACGCAATTACCATTAAAGATGACGGCTTCGTTGTTCCTGTCTTCTGCGGAGGGCGGCATTTGGGCCACCATCCGACCGATTTAACTACGAGATATTAAAAAATTTGTTTTTGATATATAGATATTTTTCTTCGCTTTGATTAATTTTTTTTTACAATTATATGGATTTTTGTAATGTCGGTTTCTGTAAAATTGATGTTTTTATTAATACCTTTTCATTGGTTTTAAATGATACTTTAACGTAAGTTGTATTTAAAAGATAACAAATATTAATAAACGTGGAGAAAATATTTTATTTATTCGAAGAATTATAAACATTAAGGTCTCTTATTTTTAACTGTTTAAATCAGACCTAATTTCTGTTATTTTTACGTTGTACTGTGACAGAAAATTTTAATTAATGTTTTTTTATGTCCAGATGACATATATTATAATAAAAGAGATAATGTTTTGAGGCCAGACACTATGTTGATATATAACACTTATTGCGCATGATTCCGCGATGCAAATTATCAATCATGCATAACTCGCCAATGTTGCAATACGATATTAAAATGGATACGAAAATATGATAATGCATATTTAATAAAAATCTTTCAGGATTGTGCTTTTCGGAATTTTCCCGGTATCTATGATCTTTGTGCAAAGCTTGAACCGGTACTATGGTACATATGGGTCGTTTCTTATTTATTAATAACCAGCAATTTATACTGGCCTGAGTCACTCGTTCTAGTTTTTAATATAAGGTGGCGCACAAAAATCGTCTCAATGTCAAGAGCAATAATATTCTCAGTATCAAGTTGGCTTTATTAAACTGAGAAAAAAAATTGGGGTTGAAAAACGTAAAATGTGTTTCATCTAACTAAAATATTTAATACGATACTTTCAACTAAACATTAGTTGGCTTAATTCATCGTTAGTTAAATTAAATAATTCTTGATTGAAATATTTTGATGGTTGGCATGAATAAATTATATTTTTTTTAGTGGCACTTAATAATTGTTGACACTACCTGATACAATGGATCAACAATTATACAAATTAGTTTTAACAATCAATTTTTTTAGTATAGTAATAAAAATAACAAATTGTATTCAATGAACGTTATTTTAATCTTTATGATGATAAATGATATTTTTGATATGCGAATCTAACATTACATAAACTGCATAACAGACATTACGTAGTAGATTCGGTTTATCTACATGCACGGTGCGCTACCCATAATCATCCTGCACGCTCGCTGATTGACGCTATCATTCGCGGAATTAGTTTTGATTGAAGTAATAGCTATTAATAGTAGTCGTCATTAATGGCAGTCGCTCGACGAAGGTTACTTAGATATTGACTATTTAGTATAGTCTCAGTCCTCCTCAAGAGCAGAGATGATCGTCACGCTCGTGCTTTCTATTCTCGTAGCTGTTGTTGTTCTTTATCTCTTCTTGACGAGAAATTTTAAATTCTGGAAAAAACGTGGAATACCTTGCCCGGATGGCGTCTTGCCTGGCGTCGGTCACTTTGGGGAACTCGTCACCATGACGACCACTTTCTCCGAGTGTGTTCGCAAGATCTACAATGCTAATCGGAATCACAGTATGGTCGGAATCTACAACTTTACGTCGCCAACATTAATAGTTCTCGAAGCGGAGCTGGTGAAAACAGTGATGCAGACAAGTTTTTCGAATTTCCACGAGAATGGCCTCAAAATCGATCCTAATTTGGACCCTCTACTGGCCATTAATCCTTTTTTTTGCTACGGTGAAAAGTGGATAACCGGAAGAAAGCGCTTGTCTTACGCGTTCTCCAGCATGCGATTGAAAATTCTGCTCGAAAGCGTCAAGCAAGTGTGCGAGAAGTTCGAGAGTTATCTGGAGAAGAAATTAGGCAAAGCCGGGAAAGTGGAGTTGGAGCTAAAGGACTTGTTCGCCAGATACGCCGCGCAAGTGGTAACTGGCGCTGGCTACGGCGTGGACGGATTGTGCTTCGACGACGAAAGAGAGAGCGAGTCTTTCTACACAATGGGCAAATCCTTTCTTGCGCCAACCTTTTGGAACAACATTATTTTCACCCTTGTGTTTTTTATGCCTATGTTAGGTAAAATCTTCCGTTTGAGAATTTTACCAAAGAAGGCCGATCATTTCTTTAGAACGATAATTACGGAAATTATGGAGCAAAGAAGGAAGGAGGAGACGCGTCGACACGATTTTATACAGTTGATGGTCGATCTGGAACGGTCAGAGGGTGAAAAATTTGACATGGACACGGTCATTTCTCACGCAACGTCATTTTTTGTCGATGGCTACGACACTACCAGCACCGCTTTAAGCTTCGTCGGTTTCAACTTGGCTACTCATCCAGAAGTGCAGGAGAAATTACGCGACGAGGTGATGTCTGTGCTTAACAAATACGACGGTGTGATCACTTACGACGCCTTGAAAGAAATGACGTACATGGATCAGGTATTTAGCGAATCACAGAGGCTCCTGCCCGCTGCAGGACATCTGGACAAGGTTTGCACGGAGGAGACCGATTTGAGAGGATCCGACGGACTCGTTTGTCACGTGCCACGTGGAATGCACATTCTGATACCCATTATGGGCTTGCAGAGAGACTCCCGATACTGGGAGGATCCTGAGGTGTTCGATCCCGAAAGATTTAGCAAGGGGAGAAAACATAGCATCGAGAAATATGCTTATCTTCCCTTCGGCGAGGGACCGCGAATGTGCGTGGGACAGAGAATGGCTCAGTTACAGATAAAAGCATGTTTGGCTACGGTCCTGAGGAAGTACAGACTAGAGCTTTCTCCAAAGACGCGAGTACCATTAAAGTTAACGGGTTCAAGTTTCCTGAACGCTGCTGAAGGCGGCCTTTGGGCCATCATCCGACCGATTTAATTGCGAGATATTAAAAAAGAATTTTAATTTTTGACAGGTTTTTTACTTGGCTTTGATTTTCTTTTTTTTTTCAATTATATGGATTTTTGTAGTGTTAGTTTCCGTAAAATTAATATTTTTAATAATATCTTTTCATTGATTTTAAATGATATTTTAACGATATTTTAATGATGAGTTGAATTTAAAATATAACTAATATTAATAAACGTTGAGAAAATATTTTATTTATTCGGAGAATTATATGCATTATGGTCTCTTATTTTTTAACTGTATAAATTAGACCTAATTTCTGTTGTTATTTCGTTTCACGTTGTACTGTGACAGAAAATTGTAATTAGCGTGTTTTAAATAATTTTTTATGTTTAGATTAGATATTATTGTAATAAAAATGATAATGTTTTGAGGGCAGATACTGTCTTGTTGATGTAACACTTATTGCGCATGATTCTGCGATGCAAATTATCAATCATGACTCGTCAAAGTTGCGATATTATTAAAACGGACGCAGAAAGATATTACTGCATATTTATGCTCGTGCGTTTCAATATTCACTGTCAGTATACTGACAATCTACAGAGTGTCCTATTTTAAATGACGACCTCAGTTATCTATTGGACGACACATTTTAGAGAAAAATGTATTAGATAAAAGTTACAGGGTTCAAAGGGGATGATTTCATTAGATTCTGGGTCCGGGTTTCGTGTTGGGCCCAGTAGCGTTCAGGGTATATATTTTTTTATGGAAACCTTCATTTTTTATTGTACCATTTTTTTCTATTTATTAATTTGAACAACTTTTATCTGAATCTTGTTTTTTTATATTTGCCTAATATTTTTTGAAATATTCAAGGAAAACTTTGTAATTTTTAGTTTACGATATTTCGATAATTATTTGTCAGAGGGAAAAGTGGTTCAAGAATTTTTGACTTGATTTGGTCAAGAATATGCTGTTGCAATAGTACTACAACTTTTTTAAATACTTGTGTATAATACATGAAAGCTCCAAGGAAATGTCCAATAATGTGTACATATTACGCATTATTAAATAAGAATGTATAATTTACAAAGAATGTATATCTAATTTATATTTTTAATACCTTACATAAATAAGCTAATTTGTAAAATATAATAATTGCGCTGGATATAAGTCACATATTTTTTTTTTCAAAAAATGAGCTTTTAGTTATAATTAAATCATATGATTGTATTAATTGCAATTATTGACAAGAATTATATAATAATTAAGTATAATTTTCCATTTGCAGATCACAAGAAGGTAGATAATATTTGTACAGAAATAATGAAAATGCTTTATATATTACATACGGAGTTTATTTATTAAATGTATTTTCTTATACTATGTACATATGTCGTAGCACTTTAGCGTATTTTTCTTACGCGACTTTATATATTCTTAGCTGCGCTAAAACTACGTTCTCGTTACGTTATTTTACGATGTTAGAATACATTAACATATACGTACATTAAAATCTATCAAATAAGGCACTATACGGTGAAACCAAAATGTAATCAATCTCGCAGACGATAACCGTTAGGCGGTTTGCAAGTTATAATTAAATTAATGATTCGGAATATAATTTTTTCACTGAGGTGATGTCAGAGCTTAATGAACATATCGGGTATCGTGTAGCGTGTGTGACACTTAAATCTTTATCGTTCTCCTTAAACTGACGATCGATTTGTATTTCGCCGATTAAAATCTAGATTCTTTAATCTTAATTCGATGATGGAAAGAAAGAGAAAGAACGGGGGAGAGTGAATGAGCGAATTATGCTTGCTTTTGGTGCCAATTTAACAGTAACAAAAACAGCTTCTACGACAAATCCTTTGAGAACAAAAACTGGGAAATACGGGCATTAATAGCGGGCAACTTTTCGGTGCAGGCTTTTAGAGGTAACAACGGTAACTTAACAACAACGCAATTTCGCATAACATTAACCAAGGATACATAACAAGGATCAGATAACAATAACGATTATACGTGCGTCATGGTGGGTTTATGGCTGGCCAAATGTTTCTGACAATTAAATATTTGTCATAGAATTTAGCTACAAGAAGATTAATTGACAATCGATAATCTCGTTTTAGAGAAATTTTACCAATGCAAGTGGTAATGGTACTTTCATCTACGGCTAGAATATATCGAAGAATTATCGTTCGCTTCTATTCATATAATAATATGATTTTGAATATGTCTTTTCCATGCATTACGAATTATTTTCAAGAGAAATAAATTTGACGAGTTAAACGTTTTCACATGCGAGACTCAAACTTTTATTTTCAGCTCAAGTTTACACCTATTTTTTTTGGAACATACTTTTTACCGTGCTTGCGAGAATCGTATTTACAACATCGAGCACAAAGTCGTAGAAATAAATTTTTATATATGCCAGGAAGGAAATATAAGCGTAAACATTATTAATTGCCCAATTGGAATCGATTTGATTGATCGCCCTGCCGTCGCATTGTCAACAATAATAAAGCAATCTGGAAATGTAATGCTCTTGTAATAAAATCTAAATAGCAAAATTAATAAAGATAATAATATCAAGGATCGAACAAGTGGGTAGGGTAAACAAAAATGGTATTAACGAGCGAGATAAATGTGTGTAAGTAACGATTATACAATAATATGTTTAAGGCAGACAAACTAATAACTTCAACTGACCAAAATTCAACGCAAAATACAGAACATGTTTCAACTTTGTTATGAATTTTTAACAACAATGATAACGGTGAAATATGTATTATCGGAATTCACACAGATTTGAAATGTAACAGAGTATATACGAATCAGAAAGCAATACGATTTTTTGAATTATAGATTTTGAATATTATATATAGATTTTGATTATAAAACTATTTTTTTTTTTTTTTTTTTAACAAATCTGTCGTGTTAGGTAATATTATGACATGTAAGGTTTTTTTTTATTGAAATATCTTGATGGTATTGGAAATTCAAAATTCTTACATTTATGCTGTGATTGTGTTCGATAAGAGGATTGATATTTCTAACTTTGACATTGACTTGAATTAAACTATTGTTATAAGACATCAGAAATGCAGCGAGTATATAATAGAATTTGCGATAAAATTAGCAATATCTATCCAAAATTTGTTAGTAGTAAATGAAAGGGGTGGAGGGTGGATGTTAAATGTTTTTGAAGGTATACGAAATAGATGTCCGAGTATTTGACAGGAGTTCTGCGGATGTATGATGACGATGATATACAACACGAACAAAGTATCAACAGTACAATCAACAAAGGATTAACAGTGTTAAATACAACTTTTGGACAAAAATGAGAACATCTGAAATCTCGGTAATAGGGAACATGCGATAAAGTAACATAGGGTTAAACAGGCATTAGAGGGAAACGGAATGTAACATTTGATAACTTATTAACAGCAATAACGTGCCAAACAGAAATTCAACGTGAACAACGGGAAAATCTTGAGGACAAGTATTATATCGGGTGACCAAAAGCGTAAAATTCGACACAAACGTAAACAACAGAAACAATAACATTCAGATAAGCAACATACGAGAAGCATTCAAAAGCAGCATAATACGTTTGTGTGTTGTGTCTGAACAATTCTCTTTCGTCGAATATAAAGCGTCTCCTTTCTTTACGAGATGTACCTTGAACCCCTTCGTTCGGATTGTATTACTCCGGACAAAATTTAACTTCAATCGTTACTACAGGCAAAGTACAAATCATCCATGCTGTAATTTTTTTTTTTTTTACTAGATAATCGACATTGAGTTTATCGAGTTTATCCAGTTTAACGATCTTTTTATCTGGGTAATTAACATAAACGATTTTGTTTCTGCAAAAGTATGTATATGCGTTTACCCTAGATCTTAAAACTATATTGTAAAAGATACTCAATTCTATCAAGAAAACTGTTATGTCGCTTAATTCATCGAATGTATATCAATGTGACTATTCTTAAAATTGAAAAAATTTCTGCTTATTATATTTGGATAAGTGCTTACAGATTAAAATATAGGTCGATCTAAATTAATTAGTCCTCTCGCGAAAATTATAAAGTAATCTGTGCCTACGAGATGAAGCTGATTAACTGTAAATTGATAATGTTTGACTTGTAACTTTTAGACGAGTAATGTAAAACTTGACAGTGGATATACAATTAATGAAAAGTTCATATAATAACTGTAGCGTTTCGTAGAAATAGAAAGGAGTATTCTATAAATTAGAACATTTAATATTAACTTACAGCATTAAAACATTATTAATTTACAGTTGACAGGCAATATCTCACAACGCTAAATATTAGCGTTCACGATTTGTTCTTATCACTACTCACAGGGGTATCATCCACTTGTGTCTGGCACATCTCTGCTCGATTGAGTGTACCAGCAACAAAGTTGAAAGTTAAATCTAAAGTAACCTAAACGTAAAGTACCTACGATACGATTGTGTGTATAAATTTTATATGTATACGTGTTAAGTAATTCACGTTCTACATCGCGTACTTGTCGATAACGAAACGGTCATAGAACGAATTTTCAGACAAGTTTTCTCTTCTTGACTTATGCGTTTTGTGATTATCTGAATGGCTGAACCGAGCAGGATAATCTGAAAGCGCGACACTGAAACACGCTGATGCTGAAAGGAATCTGTTGGTCTCGCAAAACGTCGATTACACGTTTTGTAATCCGTAATGATTATCAGACGATTTTGCGAAACGAACACTTCTTCATATCCTTTCAACATCTCCGCATAACAGTCGAAACAATTAAAATTACTTTTATATTCAACCGCGTTGAATTGCTTTTGAGGCATGTCGGCTGTAGAACGTATTATATCGCGTAGAACGTATCATGCTTTATATTTACATGCTTATTCATTTCCTTTTTGTTTTCTTTTTTTGGGTTTTTATGGTCTTTTTTATGAGTAAAAAAATAAATGTGAAATAAAAAGAAATAAAAAAAATAATAAAACTAAAAACAGGCTAAATAACTGATCAATTCGTGAAATCATCGAAATGTGAAGAATGTGTCGAAATTCAACAAAAGTACGTAACATGTGATAATGAAGCATGATATAGAGTCCACAAAGCGCAGTTAAAAATCTAAAGTTACATCATACCAAATTTTTCGGACTTTGAATATAACATTTGGATGTGTAAAAGTTTATCATTCTTACAGCAATCGGAAAGTTTAAAGTTTATGCCAGGCCATTATTAATTAAGTCGTTATTTATAATTATTGGCACAATAACTGCAGTTTTTGCGGTTTCCAACGGTTTTATATATATACCTTTCACTGAGAACGACGTTTCTAGCCGTAAAAATGACAAAACTTTTCGCTCTCCATTTCTGTTATAATTCAAGTTATTACTACTTCTGTTATAATTGAATCTGTTATAATTGAAATACGCGAGCCTTTGTGCTAACGTAAAACATGAGATATAAAGAAAAATGAAATATATAATTTACGTACATATATTTCAGAGATCTATGGCGGAGCGCTTTGTGCTTTGGTATTGACGACGATTTCACAAAATAGGCAAAATAAAAGTAACGGATAAATTAAAGAAATAATAAAATAAAAATAAATAAATAACCTAAATCTACGACAGTTTTTTTTTTAAAGTAAATTAAAGAAGGATTTTAGTGCCCATCAGAATGCCGAACTGTGACGATCGATTTCTATTACGATATCGTAATAATTTTCGCTATTATGTTAATATACTCACGCTCGATCGATATCGTTAGTGACTTAAGTATAATCTAAGATTAAATTTTACAATTAGAACAAGGGGATAGTACCTTTGCTGATGGTCCCACGACGACGTCTCGCGTTGTCCGTGACTGTGTCCCATGTTGTTCCGCTATGATTTGGTGCTCGCGATTTTCCATGTGTGTCCAAGAATTGTCTTCCGAGGGTAGGTCCTCCGATGATTTTCCACGAAACACAATTAGTTCGTTGCTCACTCTTGATTGCTTGATAGAGCTCTTCTTGCTTGACAGAAAAGAAATAAGAAATCGTTGTCGATTAGAATAAAATCTTGCTGAGAGATTAGCTTTGTCGAGGATTCTTGCACAGTCGGAAAGGTCCGCGATAGCGATTTTTTGTTCTGCGATTTGCATCTTGTATCAGAGTGCTTTTCGATGAAAATTCTATTCTTCATCCAGATACGAATCTTCGTCGTGCGATTCGTGTTGAATTTGTGCCCGAGTGCAGAGTTGTATTAGTGTTCGAGAGTAATAGTTTGTTCCGAGTAAATGCTTCTCGCCATTCTTGTTTTCTGGCGGCAGTTTTGCGGGTGGTTTTTGTATTCCTCAAGCGGTTTTTGCTCGTTGGACGTAATTTAGGGTGAGATAGTTGACTTACGCCGCTACAGAGCCGCGTGAAAAAGTTATTTTTTTTTATACAGTGAAAGTTTTGCAAGTAGGTTTTCTAAGAGAATTTCTGACTGTTTTCAGAGTATCCTTGGATTGGACCAAAAAGGACTCCGCGTGTACTGTTTTGCGTAGCGTCATTCGCAAACGAACGTCATAAATTAGCTCGACTATGATAATCTAATTGATTTTGGGGGTTTGATATAAATTGGTTCGATTAATGATTTTTCAATTGATTTCGGGGATGACATCTGCTCTGAATATCAATCTTTCCGCCCACTTCCCTGGATTTTGGTTGTGAAATTTGTCGCGGGTCGCTTTTGAGATCTGTTTTTGAGCGCTGCTGTTTGCTCTCTGTTAATCATTAATCGTTCGAGAATATGTAGGTCGGGTGTTTGACGGTGCGCTAACTCGTCGATCCGAAATAACTTGCGAATTTCGATCGAGAGCTTTGGATTGTTCTTCGCCAGGTTGAACTCTGGAAGAGATCGCGTTTTTTTTTCCCCGATGCGATCCAAATCCGTGCAGAACTGTTTTGGCTGCACGATGTAATTTACGTCGTGATTTCCGATTTTGCGATTTGGCGCTTTTGATCTGCTCTGAAGCCTTAATTTGCATGCCGTCGATTGACATGCGCGTTTGATCGATAAGTCTCCTGTTTGAGAGAAACCGTGAAATGATCAAAATAGTCTTGCAGAAATGTTTTTTCATCTAAATAATTGCTATTAGGCAAGTATCAAATAATCATCGATAAGTCGTGAAACGTGAACTTGGAATCACGTTGTTATCTCTTTGGTGATGTTGCAGCGCGTAAAGAACGTAGGGAAGTGTAACGAGAAACGTTTTCCTCGCGGTACGATGATCCGCGGTATGCCTCCTGTAAATCGTATACATATACGAAAGAGAAAAAAAGGTCGCGCGTCCTGCTGCGGCCGTTTGATAATACTCTGCGAAATTATAATCCTGAGGGTGTGAGACTTGCACTTGTGGCGGCGTATAGACCGAAGGGTTGCCGGGTTAAGGTCGGAGGAACGATTCCATCCATGCCGTGAGCCTTTTGCGAGGAGAGACGTTTTGTCCTTTCCAATCCAATTTTGGTGCGAGACCGAGTTCAGACTCTCGCAAATTTTTCGCGCTGCGAAACAACGCGGAATACGTTTAATACGTTTGATACGTGCGCGTGCGTGTTATGCGTGTGTATATGAATGTTTTTTGTTCTTTTTCGAAGTAACTGCGTGATCCTGAAGTGCGTCGCGTGATGCACGCGCTGTATGACTTTTTCCAATGATTTCGGAGAATTTTCGTCGATAGAGTGTTACTATCATTAGTATTAGTATCGTTGGCTGTGAGGGTAAGAGTAACGTCGGCGTTTGATTTTTTTTTTAAGTAATAATAATAGTGATAGTAAATGTGTGACCTTTTTGACCAGGTGATTTTGCTGTTTTTGACGATGCTCCAAGTGTTGCGTTGAAAGTGTTCGATTTCGTTGGGAAGCTTTTGCTTTTCGGTCCGGCGAGAACGACAGGTGCAGCCTCCGCCAGTCAGGAGATTTCTGAGGTTTCGAAAGTTTTATACGTTTGGTGATCGAGTGATCGACGATTGAAGCCGTCTGGCGGGGGTGGAGTAGACTTTTAGTATAGAGACGGAAGGTGGTTTGGTCCAACGAAAAAACATTGCTGCCTTTGGTCTTGAGGTTGATGCCGGAAAGTACGTTCGATACTAGAATTCGCGGAGTTGTTTTGTGTATACGCCTCGAGGAAGTCTCGTTCGAAGGCGCTCTCGAGTGTGCAAGTCAAATAATTAAAATATCCTCAGGCTCGCCGGGTAGACACGTGAAAGCCTGTTTTCCCCTTTTGTATGCGAAAATGTATAAATATGCGATAACTTCAACCAATGATGCGCGATAATTGCGATAAATCCAACAAATCCCGTAGATGCAATAAATATAATAGACTGCCTGGTGGATGATTGAAGAATCGTTGCGATCGTCGCTCTTGATCCCCGACGATCTCCCACGATCATCAGGGAGAACGAAATCGCTCCGGATACATTCCTTATCCGTTTCGGCTCCTCGCCGGATAGCTGGCTTCCGCCTGACGTCGGATTCCGGCTGCACCCGCCGATTTTGATCCTCCCGCGCCGTCCCGTCGACTGGTTGATGCCATGATTGATGCCCTGATTGCCCTTGATTGCTGCTGCCTCGTTTTCCCGGGCCGTCCGAATGGTGAGACCTGGAAGGGTGTGAGCGTTAGCTACGAAAAAAAAAAATAACACACAAGGGCCGGTTGTTCACGTTTTTCCGTGCGTTGAAACTCTAATCTAACCGATATATCTACCAAATGCTCTTTAGTGACGCTAAAAATAAAGTAATCCCTTTGAGATTTCGAATTATAGTTATTAGTGGTGCGAAAAGTGTGCGTGCGGTCGTCGCCAAGCGTCGTTATTTTGAACTGCCACGAAAACGGATGCCGAAAGGCGCTTTCTCGTTCTTCACTGTTTTGCGCTACTTTGTTTTTTGTCAGAATTCGCGAATGCCTCGTACGTTTATTGTTTCCCGACGAGCTTCCACGGGTGAGGAATTTCGATCAATTTCGTTCAGTACAGGCGTATTCTTCATATGAGGTTGCGACGACGGTGAATGATGCGATGATATTTTAGACTAGCATCCGTTCCTTTTTGTCTTGTCAGGAGATTTGCATTTTGATCAGAAGATACCTCGCGACGCTTAACTTCATGGTGAATTTATATTGTGCTCGGAAAATTTAGCTGTGCTGAAGAAAAAGGCATAGAAAATTTACGACCATGCGGCTGTGATATGACGTTGAAAAGTCTAGTTTTTTTTTCCTTGAAATTTGAAATCAGATTGAGAATCAACGTTTGACGGATATCTGGCAAATATCATTCTTGATAACTTCACATTCAGTTTTTCTGTCATAATGTTTAATCTTAATTTCTTCATGGACAGTTGTTGGTAAATTAGTTTTGTATATCTTGACTTTAATATGCTAAATTTTATTTCTATTTTTGATTAATTGTCACTGACAGACATAACGACAATTAAGTTATCCGAGAGAAAAGCTGTTTTTCTAGTTTTAAACACGTTCGCTTTTATAAATACTTTAAACGTATAAAACTTTAAATTATCGAGATTCAGGATAACTTTTCCAGATTTTGTCATTTGAATTGCTGATTGCTCG
This sequence comes from Temnothorax ravouxi, assembly GCA_030770255.1. NCBI lineage: Eukaryota > Metazoa > Arthropoda > Insecta > Hymenoptera > Formicidae > Temnothorax > Temnothorax ravouxi. The sequence continues at coordinate 32,737 of JASTWP010001753.1, read as the reverse complement.
TGGTTTTGCGATTACGAAATGAGCTTAGGACGTCTGTCTGCCGTAAATTCGTGTGATACTTGATTTCTTAGAGCAGTTTGATCATTTGCCCAGAATAGATACGATTATCCCATTATTGTACAAGCATCCATCTTTATCTTTAAATGTTGAACGCAGTTTAACATCTACTTCGATTTTCACAGACATAAATGTGATCTCGAGCGTTTTCAAATGAATTTTATTCTTATTCTCGGCTAACGTAAGAGATTTCTTTCGATCGACTTTTTGTTTGTGAATCTTGTCTGACCTTTTCTAAAAGAATTCGTATCGCGTAGATACGACGAAGAAACGGCGTATTTAAGGGTCACGACATATCCGCGGTGTTATTGATGAGTCCGAGAGAAGATCGACGAATTTCTTTGAAATGTTCTTATCAGCTACACTTTTATGACTCTTCTTACATTGGAACGATTATCGTGGAAGAATTTTGACTTGACATTTCTTTGCGAAGATTTGGAAGTTGCCGGAGAATATCTTACGATAACATAGTCACAAATAAATTAATAGATCGCGTAGATGAGTCGAGATTGTGAAGTGGTTTCGAGGAATGATTTCGGAAAATTCTCTAAGTGCCAGAGATTCGCGTTTCTTCTATCTTTCCTTTTTCCAGAAACAGTACAATGATGTTGGTAAAGCACAAGCTATTAATTTTTTTTGTGATTGTACATATATTTTGCAAGAAATTTTTCGGACGCTCGTGCCGTGCGGCTCCCGTGTAGAAATCTCAAAGTTTTTTTCGTGGCACTTATACCGCTTACCGCACGATCCAACAAATATACGATAATACGCACTATTGCGAGCAGCTGGTAGTAGCCTGCAGTCTTGAATGTAAAACGCGCGGCTTTCGCTGGCGATCCGGTCGACAATATACTCAATTATACTCGCGCTTCTCTGAGGGAGAACGGAGGGTTGAAGGAGGGAAGGACACGAGCGTGGAAAGTGTAGCTGAGAGGAACAGAGCAGAAGCGAGAATCAAAAAGACCTCGATGGTTTCCCTGTGTGTATATGTACAACCGGAACAACCGGCCCCGGAAAGACCGGAGAGCACAAAAAGAGGGCGAAGCGTGAATCGTGGAAAAGAAGCGTGGCCGCAAGAGAGGAAGACAAAGAAGTCGTGCTGTTGTACTGCTGATGCAAGATGCTGGACCGTGGGACTTGTAGGCATTATGAGTTAGTTAGCCCCTTTAGAGGTTTTCTCTCTCTCTTCCCTGGGAACGCGCGTAAATCACGAAACGCGAGGGGGGCACGGGAGCTCGAGGTGACGAAAAATACCTTTGTACGGAATGTACGATGAAGGGCCGGGTACGTGATGCGTATGAGGGACTCTCAAAGCGGAACTCTTTTTTTTTCTTTATTTTGTGGCTCGTTAGATTCTTGAAGGCCGCGCGACAATGCCAAAGCCGTGGCTCTTTGTTACGCGAGTCCGGCCTGCTTCGCGTTTTGATGCCCGGGATCTTTTCTTTCGCTAACGATCGCGGCGCGGTGTTTTTGGTGTTCGTCGGTGTTTGGCGTTTGTTCAGATCGTTAGAGTGGTCTTGACGGGTGGTTTTGACGACTGATCTTTGTCGATCTGTTTCGCAGGAAATTATCTTGAGCATTGGATTATGGCTCGATACGTTATACAACTGCGACGCGGTTGATTTCACAGATTATTCGGGTTCGCGTGAAACTGGTGATGAAGCAATAATCGAGTGTTCCATTTATTGGAACATCTCATTTAAAAATGTCTCCTTGATAGATCACGATTTCTATAATTCTAACACGTCTTTCTCATAACTTGCTGTCGAGATTTTGCAATTTTGCAAATTGAAGAAAATCCGGCATGATCAACGGTTAGTCTCGCGAGATTATTTCTTCGACATTCGTTGTAAGATATTAATTAAATTGTCAATTTTTATACCTGTATCTTCTTTCGGAAACAAAAAAGATTCGCCTGGTCGTTTGATGATTTTTGAAAAATTATTTAATAAATCCAAAGATATTTTGTACTCGTCTGAAGCAGTCTAAATTATTTTTGAACCATTAACATACCGTAATATTAGATTAAGGAATTTTGATTTGGATATTGTTGAAACAATTTTTATAAAACGGAGGAAATATCTTTTTTTTTGTACCACATTAAAAGCAACATCCAATCTCTGTTTGTTTCTATTGCGATAGAAACTTCAGTTTTTGTTTTCTTGTAGTTTTCTTCATTCTTTGAATAAATCAAATCAGTTTCAAGATACCTACTGCCACATTCGAAAAGTCGAAAGAGATCTTTCGTTTTAGCGTGTCCATTAAAGCCAATAAATTTTTTCCGTTTTCTTTTTTTGTTGAAACAATAGGAATTATTTTTGAAAACCCGAAGAGTCGTTAATGAGCCCAAATGTAATCGCCATTATTTCACTTATTGAGTTGCCATCATTGTTCTATTGCAAGTTTATATTTCAAATATGTTATTTTATTACGCGATCTTAATTTTACTCAACAGAGTATTAATGTAAAGTAATAGAGTACGCAATAAGAACTTGGCAGGGCATAGCGTGTATCGAAGAATATACTGATTCGATGATGATCAAATAATGATTGATTGATTTATTTAATAACGGGATGTATAAAAATGTTTTAATTCTTTTTGAAGAAACAAATTTTTTATATGCGCGTTTTTCCCATAATATAACCAATTTCAGAAAAGTATCGTAACACGAAAACAGAGTAAATTTTTTTTTATCATTACGTACAGACGAATCTATACTTTTGTCATGTATTCTCATCTGTTGTAAGTAAATTCAGTTAGATAAATCCGGTTAGATTAATCCGGTTAGATAGATACGAGGATCAAATAGTTAAATCGGAAGTGGTATATACTATATGTCGCAATATATGCGTGTGACTGATATTTCCAGTGATATATATAAACTCCTTTGGTTATATGGAAACACATTTAAAAGATCAATTCTTGCGTGTCGATGTATTCGGTGACCGAATCAATGCAGGGTTCATATCGGTTACGGTGTACGAGTGTGTGCTGATACGATCGATATGCTCTTTGCTTCCGGCGTAAGTATATGGGGAACAGTTAAACCGATTTCCTTCACCCTGATCGAATATGCGAACAGGTGAAACGACTTCCCGAACAGCATAAATTCCTTCGCGATATCTCGATAACATTAAATGCTTTTATTTATTTAAATTGCAAATTAATTCTTAACATTGCCAATATTGTCACATTAGTAGTTCTCAATTTGGTTGCAAAGCTTATATAACTTTACTGTAAGAACAATTGTATTGATTTTATTGTTATAAAATTTCTCTTTTTTTCTTTCTTTCTTTTAAATATCTTTTTCTATTAAATGACTGATTTGGATGTTTTGTCTGGAATAGAGAATAATTCTTTTTTGGAATGTCATAAATATAACTTTTTCTTGTTTTCTTTTTTTTTATAATGCTGCTGAAACAGGATCTGTTGAAACTTGTATAACAATATATTTTCTTTTTTTGCTGAATTGATAATCTGTTGTTTTGGAACAGCCTGGATTTATCTCATATATGAATTTAATTAAATATATAATCCTTTATTTGTCAAATAACTTAAATTCGAATGTACACTATTAAGTTTAAATGTCAAACATCTAATTTTCATAATTTTTATTACAAAAACTTTTCTTCGGTCAGTCTCTTCTGCTTGTAATAAAAAAAATCGTACGGATATCAGTTTCATTATTAACTGCATTTTTTCTTTTAGAAAACGTATAAAAAAGTATTGCTGCTTTAATCGTAAAAGGTCAGGTCGGAATATTCGCCAAATGCAGTAATAAAGTAAACCAAGAATTTTTATAGCGGAAAAAAAATTTCAGTCACGATGATTTTTGCATCATATATATATAGAAAACCCGAGTATTTAAATGCCTGTTATATATGTAGATAACATCTGTTTTGTGGCTTAAATAAAGATGTAGTTGTATTTGTTCTTTTTCCGGCGTACAAATGAAATATCAGTCCGAAATTACATGGTCCCTCTTTTATTAGATTACGCTTAGATTTTCTGTTTTACTTGTTATCATCAAAGAAACCTTATTACAAAATACTTTGTCCGGTTTTACATCTTAATCGTTCTTTCAAAATGCAGCAGCAAATTTGAAGTTTCTAATATGATTACTGGTTTTTGTTGGTCCACTATTTTACCCTTTACTTGTCCAGATAATATGATTTTGTGGCTCGTGAACAAGTCTTGTTTTCTATCACGTTTCAAACATCTTTCTGAATTTGTTTTATTTTGCAACAAAACTTGCTCATATATTTTGAATAGTGCTTGTTTCGAAATTGAAACCGAACCGTGCAATGTGTAATCAAATTTATTTTAACATACAATATCGATTATCTGAATATTGCCTGAAGTGATTATGCCGATTATTATCGATAACAGCAGACAAGACCAAGATATGTATAATTATGTAAATAACAATTATCCAACAAATATATCATATTCTATACTGCTATCGGTGAGATTTGAAGTGAATTTCTGTCGAGTCATTGTTAATAAAAAATGCTATCGATTAATTAGTCGATTAATTAATTCCCGGAATACCGAGATAAGCGACCGAGAGTAACGTCGGTCGTAAAATTATTCTGTAAAAACAGATTTCATGATTGTTAAATAATTCCTCTGTATTTCATCTATTTTATCAAACTGATATACATTGTTCTTAATCGTCCACGCAAATTATCTTTGGTCGTATATTTATACATTCTCGTCTATAAATTGCATGGCATTCTGTTTTATTAACGTACCACTGCATTGATCCATTACACACTTCTTAGTAGCAACAAATTTAAATAGAATAACTTCAAATCTTAACAATTAAACTTCATATTAACCGTAAAACTGTTGCGAGTGTGACAATTTCATAGGAATAAAAGCGTTTGTTTTCAAATTTGAGCATACGACAAATGTTCTCAGCTTGAGATTGAACGGCAATTTTAACCGGCGCGGCGTAACGGGACAATGAGTTGATAGAATGGAAAAAAAAGTTTCTACGTGGATTATCTCGGACATTCGATATTGTTCGATGTCATTTTTGATCGTATCATATTCGGAACTAAGGATAAAGGAGAAATTTCACCTGCTTGAATCTGCACATTTTTTATTGAAACTCAACCCCCTATATTATGTTACGAAGTTACACGATAAAAATTTCGATAAACGACATTTTTCCATTTTATGTGAAGGTTCTCACGTTGTCTCCGTGTTACTTTGCGCAACAAACGATGTATCGGCAATTTCTGACGTGCGGGACATGACGTAATATGCTTGACAGGATACAGAAGTGTCTACGCATGCAGATTTATTGCGGGTTTATTAAGCAGCTGGTGAAACTAAATAGAGTAGATCACACCAAATTGAATCGAGTCGGTACAGAAACAGCAGCTTGAAACTGAGAGTTTAATGCGCACGCACACGATGTGTTAAGTTAATCGCATGCATTTCGTTAATTTACATACAAAACTAATTACACTGATGGATCTGTACATTTAACTGTTGATCTACGATCGATTACGAATGACTGCACGCCTACGAGCGCACTTTGGCCGCTCGTAAACGTGCACTATTAACAACAACTGAAAACGTTCTGAAAATCTACAGATATACAGGTGAGAGATAAGCTGAGGGAGTGTGATATCACTACTCGCAATCTCGAAACGAAGATTATCCAAATGACTTTAGTATCTCGGCGAGTCGCAAATCTCGGACGATACTGGAAAATTTGGATCAATCTGTCGCGTTGCCATCAAAATTAATTAAACGTAGAATTAATTAATTATCCGTATGAAGATTTCACGAAACGTTTTCTTGCAAGGAGTCATTCCGGTTATGTTGCATGGTAATATAATAATAATAATAATAATAATAATTTTCAACGGACGCGTGTGTGAGTAGTGATAACGCCGTTAACAGGAGAAGCAGTTTGAAGGAGAGCGCCTAGATTTTTAGACGAGTACAAATTTCGAAGGATCAATATTACACACAGAGCAATTTGATCAGACGTGAGAAAAATGAAACAAAAGCAGACAGAACTTTCGAACACAGCGGCGAAAAGGGGGATTAGACGAGCAAATTTCAAGTCACATTTTGGGGAGGGATATTAGTGCCTGGATAGAGTAGGTCCGAATGATCAATACGCGCGTAACTCGGTAATTTCGATCGTAGATTCACGTTATTCTGTCTCGCGAATTTTATCTCAAGACACGTCCGTCGCGATTAAATATCACGTTAAGTCTCTCTTGGCACGTCGTGGCGGTTAATTTTTCTCGTTTTCAGCAATTTGGCCGTTTTCTACCTGCCCGAAAACTTTCACAAAGTACTATCCGATAAAATCAGAACACCGTGAAAATAAAAAGAAACTAATTCGCATATCTGTTCGTGACATCGCGCGCGTGAATCTAAACGCGCAATTAATCGCGCGGTTGCATGGTTGAACGAACTGTGTGTCATGCTTTTTTGGAATTTAGCTCGAAATCAATTCAATTCGAATCGAATTTCTCGATATAAATTTCTCGAAGCGCGCTCGCTAGCGAATTGCCTCTGGTGTTCTCATTTCACGATGAATCGTACTGTATAATCTCATTCGCGAAAAACTAAGCGAGTCGAGAAATTTGAACTTTCAGAATCTCATTTTGACAACGTTCGTCGGCTTAAAAAATACGTGGCAATAAATTAGATTTTCTACAATAATCGCCTGTAAATGTACTTCTTTCAGAGCGAACGTTAATAGATGCAAACGTAATTTGGTTTTTGGTATATAAAGTGTAACACTCGCCCAATTTTCCGCGTGCGATAGCCGATCGCTATTTGCGGAGAAGTGTATAAAATTTCCGGCTTCACGAGGCAGAACGTCGAAGATCCGCGGGGCCGAAAACCAGATTATAGACGACTTTTAGCGTAGTCTATCGAAGCACCAAAATCACGTGCTAGCCAGGACAAAAACCCGAAACTATACTCACCATCGTGGGTGGTAGACGCTCCGATCGGATCTGCGACAGAAAAATGATGGCGATCGCCGATTAGATGACTGCAGCCTACTTCCTCTCGTCTTCTCTCCTCTTCGCTTCTCCGGATCTTCCTCGACCGTGACCGGGACGGTCGAACGGTCGAAGAAGCCGAGACCTCCTCTCCTCAGCGTTGACCGTGACGCTCTGAGGTCATTTCAGGCCGAGCGGGCCCTTATATACTCGCTAGGCCCTTCGTTGCACGTGGTGGTTGATGGGAGCCCTTCAGGGGAGGCCCCTGGGAAAACGGTTCGGCGCAACGTTCCTTTTCAGACATCCTTCCGCTCCCCTTCTCTGTCATCTTTTCCCCCTATCGTCGAGGGAGAAAAGAGATCACGAGACGAGACGGGAAGATCCTTGCTTCTGAACACGTTTGCTCCTTACCTGTTTCTGCACGTTAACGTACGCGGCAGTTTCCTCTCCCGATACTCTCCACCGAGGGGTGCTAGTCACCCCCTGAAAATCCTAAAGGGGGGCGAACGGCCCAGGTGCGCCAGGCAGAAAGATAAACCGCGAACTCTCGGAAATTTCTGCCAAATGGGATTTCTTCGCGATGGTAAATTCGAAATATACTGTGCACGTGAAAAGTATCTCCAGGTGGAGTTGTCCAGGAGTGAGATTTATTTGGTTCACTTATCGTGTCAAAACTAAAATTCAGGAAGAGCACAAAGAGAATTTCTTAGCGCAACGGCATAAGAATCTCCGATCTTTAAATCATTTATATATATGAAAGAGTAAAGAATTAATATTTGAAGTAATACAAAAGAAAAAAATATTTTTTGCAATTAAATAACGAGGCACTTATAATATTAAATCTATATTCATATTTATTCATAGTATTGATCGAGAAATTTTTAATTTCCGAGTTAAATGCTTCAGACATTCTCACATTTTTATTCTATTAGCTCGATTTGCAGATCCTAAATAATTGCCATCGATATTACACATATTAAGCGAAATATAAATATTCAATTTAATTTTCTATTTAAAATGACGCAGCTTCGGTGCGACTGTTATTTAACCGTTACGCCCATCCCCTTTGCAATGACGCAAGAGTTACCGGTTTAGCATTCGTGTGTCACGGCAGCTAAATCGATCTCCTCTTTTACATATCTCAACGATTTCTTTAACCCTTTAATAATAGTCGCGGATCCAGTTATGTGAATCTCATCCGTTGACCGTTTCTCGTAGAACCGTTTTCTTTCTGTCGCCCTTCTAGAACTTTCCACCAACGGTATACACGCACGTACTTGTATACGTGACTTGTACAATGCATACAAAAAAGGGAAAAATCTCTTTGAGATGCATGGCAGCTTGATGTGAGATAATTTTATTATACTTTCTCACACACAAATGTTATTAAAACTTTTTGACCAGACAGATGTGTCTATAAATGGGTGATAAGAAAGTAAAAAGAAATTTGCGTTGCCAGATATAATTCGTCTGTTTGCCAAATAAACCTTTTTTATCATATATATTTATTCTTAATTCTGTTTAGTCGATTTTTAATCAATTACGTCGCTTTCATCAGCATTTATTGTACATATCTAATTCATTTATTTTCTCCATTAAATTAATCCTCGGTTTTATTCGGTAATTCCTTAATGCGTTGTGCTATATCATATGCTAGAGTTTCAGTTTTATATATATAATCATGTACAATATAAAATATTACAAGCTGTGCGTTGATTCGAAGCGACCCACCCTGTTGCTCAAGGTGCTGATTTTTGAGAACATCGACACGCGCCACCCGCAGCACACGATATGCCCCTGATGGGAATTGATTCGTCGACGATTCATGCAAGATCGACGTGAATCATTCGGCAAGAACAGTTAAATGAATTCTCGTCGACGCGCGGCGTTAACTATGCGGGTACCAACTAGCCACTGGGGGAGATTACCGGGGTAGATAATTGGTTAATGACTCCCGGCTATTCTCATCTTTTTCAGCATGTTCGCCATATACTGGTATAAGCACGGCGATCAATTCGTTTTTGCTGGGTTATCCCAAGAATTTCGTCTATCGCCACGAAAGTCTTTACTAAATAAAATCCACCAGTATTAGATGTACATTTGAAAGTAATCGATGAAATCTTTAAACACAGCTGATCTTGAAATAAACAACATTACAGAAAAAAAATACTGTTTTATAAAGATGTTTATTCTGTCACAAAGTAATTTCTACTTATGGTATTAATTTATAATCGAAGATTGTGCTTTAAAAGATAAAATATTGGTAATAATGATAAAGCAAAAAATCAAATGTAAAGATTTAAAATTTTACAATCTTTAGAAGATATATACTTTTTTTTCCGTTCCCTACTTTAAGCATTACGTTTATTTCGTATTTATATTTCTTCGTTTCTTCCTTTCCTTGGTCCGATCTGCAATATTTAAAGAGCTGTAGTAAACATCTGCAGTGCTCGAAGGGACGAAGGGTAATTACACACACAAGCGTATTCCGTTTATTAGCTAACATTCTTGTCGTTTTCAATTTAATACAAAAATATATTTAAGGCGAAAGTTGAGTTGAGTTTAAAAGGGCTTGACAACTGCTTAAAAATTTATTTCTGATGGGATTACGATTCTTGCGATTTCAAATTAAATGACTCTTTTTAGTTATTATCCTTTCTTCTTTTTTTTCCTTTAATGTAATTCGATTTCTATACTTTTTACGATTCACGATTAGTGTGATACCCGCAATTACTCGTTATTTCCGATAAGGCAGATGGCCGGAAATACGGTCCAGTTTCTCGATGCGGCACGGGTAGTTATTTATGCAACACTTAGTGCGCGAGGGGTGGCCGTTGAATCTGGGGTGGGAAACGGTGTTTCGGCATTTTTGCATCCCCTGCATTCTCACGCGAGCGCCGGTACGAATGAAAGGCTACCTGTAACCTGTGCAAGAGTATCATTTTTCAGACAGGTACGCACGTGTGTATGACTCGTTCATTTTCATTGATTTGATTGTGACGCTTTTAATGAGCGAGACACGATGTATAACGACTTAAATATAATATTGTTACTTTTCTTTATAAATTACATTGTAAATTTACGTATTTGCTGCGCAGATATACTCAATAATTTATCGCTATTATCTAAGGAATAAAAAATTGGGAATAAAATAGATGGCACGGTTATTATGCTGTTGAATAAGTGAAAAAAAATGTATTACTGTAAATTATTAATTTAAGCATCAAATTTTATTTTAATCCCGTTGTTTCGCAGTCTCCCTCAACTAAGCATGGACCTATAAATGTCGATCAATTGAAATTTGACTATATTAAATTAAATTTTATTCTCCTGCGTATGTTCAAAATAAAATTGAAACGTGTGATTGTATTATAATTTAAATAAAATAGAGATATAGCTAGTCAGTTGATGTAATCTTTGCGTCTTCCTATAAAAATATCTTTTTATACATTCTAAATTATTATACTTTTATAAATTATTTTTTTATAAATTCGCAAATGTTTATTTTATTCGGATCGATTAGCAGCCTCTTCTCGGTTTCTCCGTGCCAACGCAAAAAGCTTAAAGTCCGCGAGTTTTTTGAGAATTCGTAGCTTATTTCGCTTGTCGTACAGTGAATTCGAAGGGAGAGCACGCTATTTCTTGAACCCTTCGACCTCGCGACCCTCTGGGCCCTCCTGACCCTGATCCAGAACTACGGGTGCTATTGCACAGTCGCTTGCTTTCGTACATTTCTATACTCACATCTGCCTTATGTTCTCACGCTATTTTCCTTCCAGCTTAGAGTCTCAGAGTAACGGCGATGAGTTTTGTTATCGAGATACAAGGGGTTAAACCAGTGTCCAGGAAATAAAAACATCGATTTCTTTTATCGCGTTAAAAAAAGTTTGAATTTTCAGGAATGTTTCTCGATTAATTGGATTTTGATGTTTCAAATATTGAGTTAAAGAAAATTACTTTGAATTATTTTTCGAAGACTCTCTCTTTTTCATGACAGTCCAGTAATTTTTGCATTATATTTTGACAGGATCCGAAAATTCAGTTTAAAGCGAAAGATTCGGTTAATCTATTTTTACATTGTACATGGCAATGAAATATTTAATCTTTCGGAAGAAATAAATAAGAAAATATAAATAATATTAAGCAATTAAAGATCCAAAAATGATCTTTGCTTATAGAGGAAAGGTATTCTCCCTGCAATCGCTAAGGTAAAAAAGAAATCAGCGAATACGCAAAAACTTGAAAATAATAGACCCAATTTTTTTCTCTAGGATTTTAATTTAATTCTGTTTTTTTTTCGACACGTTAAAAGCACATAGATGAACAGGAAAATATATGAATTCGTAGGCGTTTAAATAATTAGATGATAAAAAGAACCGGCTTGAACGAAGTATAGTCCTTTCGCATATTTGTATCGTTTTTGTTTGATGGTGTAATAATAAAAAAATATGCAGGATTCTCTCTCTCTCTCATCGATCAACATTTAAAATACGGGCAAGTTTTTTTATAACTTTTTACAATTTTTATTTATTAAATTATCATTTTATTAAAGAAAATAAGCGCGATCCCCGTAAAGCATAAAAATAGGCTTCCTATATCCTCTACAGGTTAATAAATAAATTGAAATTTCCATAAATTTCCGAGAGAATTATATTTGCTATAAATATTTATATTAAAATATTTAATGAACACATAATTAAAAATGAAGTTTTAAAAGAACATTTTTACTTCGATGTTTCTCCTAACCAAAAAGAAAATCTTTCGGTAGATTTTGACGAATGATGAATAACCATTTTGAACGAGGGTTAAGAAAGTGAGAAATGATACAAAAATAAATATGATCGTAACAAATAATACGTTGGTTCAAATGTTTTAATATTTAATAAATCATACATAAGATTCGGGAAATTCGAATGTTACATCCCGCCCAGTTAGTTGTTTGTACACCGAAGCAAAGGTATCGACCTGTCAAAAGATGAGGAAGATTAAAACGGATCATATATAATTAATAGGTCAGACATAGTGAAGTGCTATATGCAGAGAAAATGGAAAACGTGATAAATGTACCTTGTGTTCGATATTCGTTTGTTCATTTTTGTCCAAATGAACTTTGATTACTTGCGAGCCGTCGAGTTTTACTCGAATTCGTTTGCCCACAATCTCGACAGGATAGACAATATCCTCCAGCAGGGCGTCGTATACCGCAGTCAACGTACGGCTAAAGTGAAAATGAATTTATGTAGAATTACAATCAGAATTCAAAATAAACGTCAAGCAATATTGAATATTGGAATAACTTGGTATTCGCAAAGTATAAATAAAGTACCAATAATGCAATAATTATTGACATTAATCGTAATTAAATTACGCCTGTCTAATCAAGGAAAACAAGTATAATTTTCATTTTCTTACCTCCTAGGACGCTTCTGCTTATTCTTCGTGCGCGTCTTTCTCGTCGGCTTCGGTAAGATTTTACGTTCGCCGACGAACATCACATGCTTGCCAGAGAACTTCTTTTCCAACTCGCGTACTAACCTGGTCTGAATCTTCTGAAATGCCTTCAGTTTCGGCATCGGTACATATATGATGATCGACTGTAAGAAACACACACAAGCAGCTCAGCACAGTCCTTAGCGAGGATATTAAACAAACAAATACACAGTTATAGCAAGGAATCAAAGTCTACCTTTTTATTGTTTGCTTCTAGTTCCTTCGCCTTAGTGATATAAAGTTCCCTCAAATGCGACTTCAGATCGCTGTTCATCTCCAGTTCCAGAAGAGCATTGGAGATGCCCGCCTCGAACTGATCGGGCTCCGAGCCGCCGCTTTTAATTATCTTCGCGTTAGCCGTGAACATCTGAAAAAACAAGATTGAGGTTAGGACATTGTTTACGAGTGTCCGCGTGCGCACCATCCGCGCGCGGGCAACATTGTATAGCAATATTAACTCCAGCGTGGATTCTGTCAATACTCCGAAGACGATCCTCATTCCTCCGACGCGAGAACGATCGTCGTCGACGTCGAAGCGTGACGTTACGGTGAACGCGAGGATCGCGGGTGCGGACGAAATCCGCCGTAATCACGCCGCGGACGCGCGATCTGGGATGGATATCAATCGTTTCGCTGGCCGCGGACTCTCCGGCGTCGCGCGACGCGTGATTTCATACATCGTCGTATATTGAAAGGCCGCAAAGTCAAACTCAATTAAAATGCCCACCTTGTCCACCATTGTCCACCTGACCGCGACATATGAAAAGAGAGGCTAGGAAGGGACAGCTGGTGCTAAGTGCGCAAGTGCGCGGCCATTCCGCTTCGGGGGCATTCGCTCTATTTTATAGCCAATCAGTACGATTTGTTGCTGCTTACTGCCCATGCACCTTAAGGCTGGTCTACAATATAGAGTCCTATATTTAGTATGTACTAATAAAACTCTAGATCGGACCCTTGACGACTATCCATCTAAATTTCAAATACTCTTTGTTATAATTATGAAAAATATAGAATCTGCAGGATTTGCACGGCTTTTTCTCGGCAAATTTCGAACATTCTCGATTCAAGTTCGAAAGAAGGCAAGTGCCATTGGAAATAAAGAAAGAAAAGATTTAAATTGATGTCGTGCAATTTTGTGATATCAATTTTGTGAAATTTCTAAATGCACGGTGTTACTTTCGTAGGCTACCTCTGAACGAAGCGAGAATTTTTTACAATATAATATATATAAACGTTATAAATAATGTAAACATTTATCAATTACTTTTAACGTTTTAATGTAAGCATTTATAAATTACAGATAATTGTTCGGCCGATCGGATCTTTTTCAATAATTTTTATTGCATAATTATACATAACTGAATGTATAATGGATAATAACAGCACGATGGATGCAACGAACAGTCTACACGATCTTTCAAATAAAGGTATAATCTGTGACAATTGAAAAATTTGAGTGCTGTAATAATATTTACTTAATCAGCGTTTTCTCATTGAAGCACTAGTGGAAAGAAATATCATGCCGCAAGGTATATCGTTAATTGATCCAGCAGCTGTGGCAAAAGCAAGTCAGCAAGATTTAAAGGCATTGGTTGCGGAAATTGAAAAGGCAATACAAGCGTAACGTTTATAATTAAACTAAAATATATGATTTTATTATATATTTACTAATTTAGATATCGTTTTTGTACAGGCGGATAACTGTATAAAAGCCAATGCGTGTAACAAGTTGCAAGTGATTGCAGAACAGATCAGATTTCTGCAAAAGCAAGCCGAGGGTATTTTGCTGGAGGCGCAACGTAATGCCAAGCTGCATCATGCGGCCTGCAACTTTGTGAAACAGCCGGGTCACATCTATCACTTGTATCAACGGGAATCGGGGCAGCTTTATTTTTCCATGCTTAGCCCGGAGGTAAATAACTTTCGATATACCTTCGAAGCATTAATTATTTTTTTAATAAAATTTTGCCCAATAATTTTGTTGTATCTGTTCAATTCAGGAATGGGGCAGTTCGGCTCCGTCGCAGAATTACAAGGGTTCCTTTAGACTAGAACAGGACCGCTCGTGGACCCCGCTGTCTCAGTTACAGGCAAAGAATGACGAATTGAACTTGATTGAAAACTTCTTACCTTCCGATACGACTACGAACACCTTTTTACAATCGGTCATGTTAAATAGCAGCTCGTAACACAATTAGTGAATTTGTTATATTACAATCAAATTGTAAAAAGTGTAATCTAGAAACGCAGCATTTTGTCGGGAAAAATTTGCCGACATTACCAAACTAACTACTTCAGTCTGATAAATTAAGCGTCCTCGTCATGTAACTGAACAAGCAAATTTATTTTGTGATATAATATCGAGCTATTTATAATCCTTACTTGTAAATGTACATATAAATATATTTCTATATTGGTATATAGAATAGATGAATATATAGATATCTGTTTTATATTATAAATTATATACATAATTTTTTTTGAAGTTATGTATACAATTATATACATTTCATCGTCTAACACGATATCTATTTTGTACAAGAGTAAATTGTACGCTAATAACTTTAACTCCGGTGTGCAAGTTCAATAATTAGTTGTGCAATTAATTAACAAATGTCTTTCTCTACATGCAGTAATACGCATATGTAGCTATGGGTGGTTGTTTTTTCTTTAACTCGTAATGATCTTTAGATGGCTGTCAAAAGATCAACATAAACCCTGGAATTGTAATATATTATCTATTTTATGTGTGTGGTATAATATAACGTTACGTTTCTATAGGCAGTAAATAGGTTTGTGTTGTTTGACTTTTACTCTTTCTTGCAACCCACGACTAAAAACCATTCCATGAGCACAATTGAACACCTATATGGGATTTCTTTTTTTTTTCTATACTCTATAGAATACTTTTCCCGAAAAACTTCCGCGAGATACTTAAAATATTATTATACTATAATTTTCAAATAATAAAATACCATTTTACTGAAAACGACATTAATGTACGAAGCTTAAGGATCAACGAACACTTAGTATATTTTCTTGCCCTTTATGTAAAATTAAACCTCTAAAAATGAACAAATCTACATCGAAATAACGCCGATCATTGACGGGAACTGCGACGACTGGTTTTTGATTTTGATGTTGAATCTGTATGTCAAGTAGTGTTTACTTTGTGTGCTGAAACATATAAATGATACATTAGTAAATCGTGATACATTAAATACAAATTTGTTTATAAAAGCCAATTATAAATTCTTACTCGAGACTGGTATCCTAAGAGGTGCATCGTCCTGTATAATACATTCGTGCGTTTGAGTATGGAAGAGATACTGTACCAAAAGCTGCTTGTCATCTCCCACACATGGATCATAAAATCCAGGTAATTGGCTCTGCAACAGTATAAAATTCCATGTAATTTGCAAATAATATTTCAATTTTCGTATTTTGATCTTCACTCCATATACATAATACCTCGATTTATAAGAAATTTATTTCAGTTAAAAAGTTGCGAGTGAAAGAGTACGACGTGATTGTGATTTATTTCGGGAATAATAAAACTAACTATACTGAATTTCAATTGTATAAAATAAAAATGAGATCGCAAAAGACAAGATACTGACAAAAAAAAAAGAAATAATATTTAAAAGAGATAATATTTAGGTAAAACAAATTTTTGACATGATGAATATAATATTATGATTATGATTATTATTATTTTTATCATTTTGATTATATAAGAGCGCACCTTAGATGCCTTGTGAAGAATCAGTTTGGAATCCTTGACTAAACATTGCAAAGGAATCGTTACATCTATCATTTCATCTCTGTGTCCGCTCTCCTCCGTAGCAGCTCGATCCTGTTGAGGATAAACGAATCGACCGTACAATGCTTTGGTAATAATAAGTCCTTTCTTGGATTCCTCCTCGGCTCTTATCCTGCTGACGGTTTCCTTCATTAGTTCGGTGGCCGCTTTGGCTTCCCTTTGCTTCTCCATCATTCTGGACTTGTTTAACTCCCTCTGTTTCTCCTTCTCGCGCTCTGTTCGCTCTTTCACGACGGGATCGATTATGAGTTTCTTAATGACCGTCCAAGTGATTATAGGTGCCACAGTGGCATAAAAGATCGGAGCTGGAAGAATCTCGTCGCACAAATGAATAGGGAACGTATACGCCTGCGAGGCGCGACTCAATCTAAGTTTTAACGTAACGCCAGTTGGGACGCCGATGCGTACAGCCGCCGAGACCGAGCTATGCTTCGATACTTTCTTTTCTGCACCGTATTCGAGAAATGCACCAAATGTTCCGGCTCTGTAAATTATATAGAACAGATTACGCACGGTAAATTATTGCTGTTGATCGGATGAATAATGTTAACAGTACTAACTTGACGCTACCACGAAGCTTGAGTTGCTTCTCTTCCATCTTATAGGTATAGTTAAGGCTGACGAAAGAATGTACTAAGTCCAAAATGTACAGAAAACGCCGTGTACGATCGAGACGTGTCTCTCACGATCATGGTGCTCATGGCATCTTGTATGCCAGCTCTGTACGTGAGGTATCCTACCGTATGTTTATCCAATTGCATTGCTAGAGCTGCGAATAAAACAACTTGGTTTCAAGATATCTTTCTATGCGTGAAACAAGTGGACGAATAATATAGGAGACTAAGAATTACATGGTTACAATTATATTATGAAAACCGCAAGTGAACGTACTCCCAACGTAGCCAGCTTTCACGCCATGCGACGTAAATTGCAGGATTGCCGCCCCAGTCGCAAAACAGTCGTTTTGTCAACGTGCGAAATGCCTTTGAGGGAGAACGTTGGACCATTGCCGGCCCCGACCTCGACTTCGACCCAACCCTTCGAAGATATCAGCCGCTTCGCCGAGACATTAATGGACCCGGAACCGGTGCCGTTTTGGGTCCCGAGTTGACCGGACATAGTCACGGTGTCTCTCAGGGTGAGGGGCGCTTCGATAGATTGTGCGAACGACATCCCGCTGACTTCGATGCATGAAAACAGCCCACTACTGAAAACAGGATCCATAACTTTCTAATCGAGAATTATAATTATTGATTAATCAATTTAATAATACTTAATTATTAAATAATTTAATATTACTTAATAATTAAATTTTATTATTAAGCTATCTCTTTGCTGTGTCTTATCATAGTCGAATGTCTTATTGTAATAATTTAAATTGCTCAATCTTACCCATCGTTGTAATCTTCATCGTATTTACTGAAAAGATCGGTGGCATTGATGTTTCACCGTTACAGTGCCTTTGGGATTGGTGTGTTGCTGCAGTCGTCTCTCCTCTCTCTCCCTTGCCAGCCTCTCGTATTCCTCGCGAATCTCCTGAGGCGTTTTTGTACGCTTGCACAATTTCCCATCCTTCCGTCTCTAATCCACGGATTCCCAGCGAGTCGTAAATCGCCCTCTGATGTGGATCGTTCAACACTGCAATGCCAAGTATTACTTTCAAGATTCATATAATCATACAAGTAAAATTTATGTTGCCAGTAAATTAAGCAGAGTCGATTAAACATTTATGTTAAATAATAAATTATTTATTTATAATTCGTCATGGCAATAATAATAAAGAGATTGATGAGAATAATCGCTAGATATCAGCTGCAGTGACAGTAACAATAATTCTAAAACTGTCAATACTTTCTGGACGCAAATGTATACACACACAGTGCCAGCGATACTAATACCTTCGTAAGCTTTCTTCGTGCGATTGAAAAGAATCTCCGCTTCCTTTTTAAGCGTCGGATCCGTGTGTTTGTCCGGATGGTAGAGTCTACTGAGTCTGCGGTACGCATTGCTGATATCCTCGGGACTGGCCTGGAAACGTCAGTGGGAATCATTACAGCGAAGGACGCGCAATTATTGCATCATTCAGCAAAGGTAGATCTTTTATGAGAGAAAAGATCAAGGGGAACGGATTTTAAAACGACATCCATTCGTGTGTAACATGAGAGCCGAACAGATCTGCGTTCTACAACGGAAGATTCTGTTGCGGGATAAATATAATATGCTAGAATCAAGCGAACGAGGATGTTGACTAGGCAGCATCGACGTCGCGTTTTCCCGGTTCATCTCGTCCTGCGACTCTGCCGCGTCGGTCGCGAAAAGAAACGCGGATCTCCCGGGGACTCCGTTACGTCAGCGTGCAAAAGGCGACGATATCACGTGGAGAGAGAGAGGTACGAGACCCGATCGACCACTCTCCGGGGAAACCGGGCGAAATCGCGGAACAGGTCGCCGGGGAGCATTCTCACGTTTCTCGCGATGTTCAAGAACGTGTAGTAGTCGTCCTCGATCGTGGTCTCCTGGTCGCTCTCGTCGTCCATTTTAAAAAACCGCGAATTTTGCTGCCGCGCCGTCGGGTCTCCGGTGATCTCGGGTCTCGGGTCTCGGGCCGCCGTTTCTCTCGCTCGCAGCTCGCAGCTCGCAGCTTTTTATAGGTTACGGCACGGCAGAAGGGACAACAGCGGAGCGGGCCGGTAGGACGGGCGATTACCCTGGACGCCGCTAGATGGTATTAAGTGCTCGAAAAAGCGGAGCGGTCTGCCAAGAGGGATCGACTGGATTGGAGAGGTTAAATTGTCGAGAACGAGAAAATTGGGAAAATGTAATTGCCCGTTGACAGAACGCTCGTTATTGAATCACTTGCAAAGTATCGTTGTCGAGCTAAATGCGGAACGTGGTGAGTGATCGTTGCTCAGCGAAATTTGCGACGAATCTCCCTTAATATCGCCATAATATCACGTTTCATGACGTTTGAGTAACGTGTAGTTTGAGAGCCTTTTCTGTGAGCGTTTATTGAGCCTTATAAGATGTCACATAAATTGCGACAGAATTAGAAAAAACGTAGAAGCTATCTATATCTATAGGTATAGGTGTACTCTTACAACTTACGGTTTGGCGCACGCCAACATAGTAGATGTACACTTGCAATGTATATTTAATATAATGTGTTTGATAAAATTTTTATGAACATATAGATATATATTTAATATTATGAACATATATCTGTAAATTATATTTATATTATCTCTGAATATTGTATATTTTTTTTTATTAATCTGTAAATGTGAATCTGTTCCCATGTGGAAGATTGCTTATTGAGCACCACAGCCGCACGATGCCTGGGAAAATAAAGGTGAAGATACTGGCGGGCCGCAACCTACCGGTGATGGACCGATCCGGCGACACGACGGATGCTTACGTGGAATTAAAGTTCGGCAATATAACTTACAAGACGGACGTATGCCGGAAGTCCCTGAATCCGCAATGGAACTCGGAATGGTATAGATTTGAAGTTGACGACGCGGAGCTGCAGGACGAGCCGTTGCAAATCAGATTAATGGACCACGACACGTACTCCGCCAACGATGCGATAGGCAAAGTTTATGTAAATTTGAATCCACTGTTGTTGCCTGGTACGCTGCCTCCGGTGAAAAACATTTGGACCCTGGAGGCAAGCTATGAATACCAGTGCTGGTTCGCAAGGTGATATACATAATACGAAGGATATTTATCATACATTTTGCATATTTTTCTAATGTATTCTCTTTGCCTTGCGCAATTGCCCTGTAGGCTCAGTTATGACCGGATGGATACCTGTATTTGATACAATGCACGGCATACGTGGCGAAGTTAATATTATCATTAAGGTGGAGCTGTTCTCCGATTTTAATAAGTTCAGACAGTCGTCCTGTGGAGTACAATTTTTTTACTGTAAGCATATTTAATTCTTGCGGATGTACCAGTTCCAAGAGAAAAATTAATACCATTACACGAAATATACATATTTTGTGTAACACTTGTAATCATGGCCAATTTTATAATCTATTTTTGCTTGTATGAGGATTGCTAAATTTTAAAATTTAATGTTTATGTCAAGCTGACTAAAAGAAGTCTTTTGAGATCTGTAATAAGTAACCCATGTACATTTTAGCACCTAATATACCGTATGGATATCACGCACAAATGATACATGGATTTGTCGAAGAACTTGTAGTCAGTGATGATCCAGAATACAAGTGGATCGATAAAATAAGAACACCCTAGAGCATCGAACGAGGCACGGCAGACTCTGTTTTTTAAATTGAGCGGAGAAGTCCAAAGAAAGATTGGATTAAAAGCGCTGGATCTTGGTGGAAATGCTGTGATTGGGTAAATTTTGTTCTTTAGTATAAAATTTTCAATTATTTTTACTATTTCGCGACATTGCTCAAATAGAACTTAAATGAGGAATTGGATTAAGACGTTTCAGTATCTAAATATATGCTCGTTAGCTTAATTCTTAATATATTTGGCATCAGGTATCTGCAAAACTTCGATCTCGAAGGCGAATCCGGTATAGTTGCCAGGGGTATAGGCACAGCAGTGACGCTCGTAAAATTGCACGATGTTCTCGGCTTTCCTTGCGACAGCGTCAATATCGAAGAGTAAGTATTTCCGTTACATATCCAATTATGGATTATCGAGCAGTCCAAATGTAATTGCACATTTGATCATAAATGACTGAACGGTAAATTATCGCGCAATTGCGTCTGGCATCGTACGAGCCAATTAAATAGGTGTCACCGCCAACTCACATAATCTACGATAAAGTTGGCGCCCGCGAATGAGCTATTTCGAGAATTTCGTACAAGGAAATATAGCCATTCCTATTTCACGGCTGAGGCACTCTCCTGTGGCTGAAAATAATTGTGATAGATATGGACGGGACCCGATTTTATTGGATGAATTAATCCAATCTGCGGAGAGCAATTAGATGACGATTATTGATTATCTTTTATTTCGGTTCTTGTCATTCCGATATCGTAGATAGATCGAGTCAAATTGCTTATTATCATCAATAAAACGTTGACATCTGAATTGACACTCAATTAAGATATTTTACTTTATTTTATATCTATCGATTTGATTTAATCTTCTTCTATGTTATAGAAGCTTGTATTTTCTTAAAACGCTCGGTTTTATGTTCCTTTTTTGAACCTCTATTACACTGTCTACTTCTCAGCAAATATTTTCTAAAATTTAAATTATCTTTCCTAGTTGCTTAAATTAGATTGTCCGTTTCATAGTTGTTTTTAATTATATCGCACTTTTATAGGAAGTTATATGAAGATTAATGAATACTTTTCTTCTTCTTCCCTACCCCCATGCGTTTGCATAGGATCACATTCGCGCTTTCCTCACGCACGATAGCGCGAACGGAACGTTATACCGACAACAGCGCGCCGTTCATCCCCATTTCTATTCCCGCTTCGTACCCCATTCGCAAGAATTTCTCGTTTTACACGCGGTCTTCGTCATCTCTAACGCGCCTGGAACGCGCTGCAAAGGTGTCCGCGGCTCCTGGGCATGCCGGAGCGCGAAGGAAACGTGCCAAGCGCATTCCGTTTTTACGATCCAACACGTTGAGCATGCTGAATTTAAGGGTAACCGCATCCAGCAGCTCGGATCTCGCTCCGTCTCCAGAAATTAGCCGAAGTTTAATCGACGAAACGGTGAGATCTATACGTACCATGCTAACGCCGGAGGACGCGAAGAAGGAATCGTCGAGAGGTCTCTCCAAACAAATCAAACACCTGCGCAGTAAATTTCACTCGGTCGGCGAGGAGAGTCACTTTGCAGCGGAGTCCGATCGCGATTCTGATACTGATTCGGTCGCCATGAATCTTAGGAAGGAAAAGAATCTCAGAGAAACCAAGACCACCGGTACGATGATGGCCGCGTTACTGATCGGGTCTATACAAAATATGCCACTGGAGAATACTGGGAATACTGATTCTATTTCGAATTTTCCCAGCGACGAACAACCCAGCGAGGAGGTAAAGAGAGAAACTTCTCATGAAAATGCGGACAGCAACGTCCAGGGCGAAGAACAGAAACAGGACGTTGCATCCTCGATCGACGAAACGGAGATGTCCTCCTTCGATGACGATAACTCAACGGGCGACGAATCGTCGGAGGACACTACCAGTTACAATATCTTGGACGACTCGGGATACTCGATCGACAGAGATTCCGACAGAGCGGAGGACTCGTCGAGTTTCCAGGAGAGAATTCCAATCGCGCACTCCAGCGCGGAGAGCTGCACGGATTCTACGTTGCAGATGGAATCGGACGTACCGACGAATCGTTCGCCATCAAACTCAAATTTAGCGAGCACAGAAGACATCGGGCCACGAAATAATGCAATTCCCATAATCACCGTGGACCCTCGAGAGAGCACAGACTCGGACACAACGATCGACACGTCCGGATTGTCGATTAGCGAAAGTCAGTCCGATATCACGAATTTCTTTGTTCCAGAATCAACTCATTCATCTGATAAACGAGAGATTGACAAAGACGTGAAACAGACGTCCGACATTTCCGGGAACGAACGTCAAACGCTAAGCTTGGAGGAAGGTAAGCGGCGCAGCAGTGCTACGTCCGGGTCGTCGATTCCCGAAGTGCATCCCGCTGAAGGATCGGGAGATCGCACGAACGCGGACAAGGAGAGAAACGATCCGTCGACCGATTTACCGCATGTGACGACACAGCTCAGTCTGTCGAACGAAGAAGCTCGCGCGGTGGCGACCATCGAAAGACGGAGACATATGCGCGACCTGATCAAACTGATCGACACGAAGATGATGGTGTCTACGCGCGCGACGCGTCACAGCAAGAGAATCGTATCGCTGAGGAGGAAGCGCTCGCAGAGGAAGACCTCTCACAAGGGCCCGAGAAAGTCGGGGAATTCGTTTGACAAGTTTCCTTCCTGCGGCACGTCCACGAGGAGACGCGCGTCGCACAAGCGTCGCGAGAAAGACGCTCTTCTTCGCGTTCCTCGCGTCCGCTCGATTCCCGAGCGCCTTTCCTCAGGTCAGCATCCGATCCTTCATGCCACCTCTCGATCCTGCGACTCCTCTCTCGTCAATTTAACCGATCGCACGCGCGTATCCCCGTCTCCGAAGAGCGATCGCGGCAAACCCGACGCGGTATCTGTCAGTAGCGTCTGTAATCTAGGGAAAACATCATGTCATATTGATTGCGCTATGCCCACTAACAATGCTAATATGACTTACAACTCGCGTGTGTCCCGTCCTTCTCCCGATCTTAGGCAGCAAGACGAGACGTCGACCAGTCCGTCCTGTCCGCTTCCCACGGTGGCCGCGAAAATGTCCCAGTCGCCGGCGACCAGAACGCTCGCCAACGTGCCGCTTCACCGAAGGTCGAGCGATTCCGATCTGAGCGTTACTCCTAAAGGTGAGTTATTCCATCATACAAAGAATGAGACAAATTCACGCGGAAATTATCCTACGATTATTGTAGTCTGCACATAAAATTATATCGTCATCTCGTTCGTTTTGTTCTTCCCAGAACAGTCGAATCATATAAAATTACATACATATTGCTGATGTTTAGGATTTAGTTGTAACGAATTAATTAAAAAGGAAGAAGAAAGGGTAAGAAGATTACATTGTGTCTCAGGCAACTCTCTTGGCAGTGACAGATCGATAGCAGGACCTCTAAGGACACCGACCGCGGTGGTCAGACCTATGAATCAAGACACGTTGGAGATGTTAGAGTACCCATTCATCACTATGCAACATTATCCACCGGGCTTTATATTACACATAGGTAATTAATTTAGTTTACTATTTTTGTCTTCAAGATCGTACCTTCAACGTGAGGGCATATCCAGTCCTTTTTAAAGACAAATAAATCCAGTCGATTTACTTAAAACAAAATGCAAAAGCTCATGTAAGTAAGTCAAACGCAACAACAAACTGATTTATGTGCACGATGGGGACAGGTGGTTTGGTGAGCTCGAAGTCGGTGAAATTACTCGAGAGGATAAGTAACTTGGAGGAGCCGGAGGGCCGTGATTCGTGGTGGACCGAAATTAGAATGGAAGTTAGATCTCACGCGAGAGCGTTAGGTTGCAACGTTGTTATAGGCTATAAGGAAGAAACTAGTATATGGTAAGAGCTTCATATTTGTTATGCAGCATTTATTGTGTCGGTGCTACCACAAGGCATTAGCTTTTTAAAATTTAATACCCTTGCAATAAGTTTTTAATTTCTCTTGTTATCCTATCGTATCAATGTATCAACAATGCGCGTGCAATTATTTCTCCACAGTGACGATGTGTGCGTGCTGAGTGCTTCCGGGACCGCGGCAGTCATAAATTTTCATAATTCCGGTCAAGATCCGGACAATGTCGTTCTGAATAAACTTCAGCAGAGCGTGCCTGCGGATTCGGAAAAGGGCCAGCAAAAATCCGTAGCGATGAAGGCGGAGAGAATCGACAGCGACACATCTGTTGCCACTCACTCGGAACGACAAAATGGGAAGATGTGCAAGCATTCTTCCGAGAGTAACGATCACGAGGGGAGCTCCTGCGGCCAGTCGTCTCAGTTGCGATGTAACCTGTGCCATCTCCCTTATAGCGAGGGAAGCGTGCCATTTAGAGTCAACGTGTCAAAGTGTGCCATATGCAAACGTGCCAAAGTCCCAGATGTGATGTTCACTACTATAGAAGTGCCCGCGAATATACCGACGACCGGAAGAGGTTGCTTTATTCAAGCGACCGTGTGCAAGAGCAAGAAAGACTTGCGGGGCGAGTTGAACGCGAAAGAGATATCCGATTGCTTGCCGTTCTTGGAATATGAACTGCACAGTTTATTGCTGAATAAGCTCAAGATCAAAGGCATGAACGCGGTCTTCGGCCTCAGGTTGCAGGTTTCTGTGGGAGAACGGTTCATCATCGGCATGGCGGTAGGCACCGCGGTTTATTTAACAGCTCTACCGCCGCCTACCATCCCGCAAATAGCGTCAGGCAATTCATGGCACGAGGGGCAATTGGGGGAAATGCAAAAGTCTATCGTAGAAACGGTGAAGAGGAATAGAGAGTTTTACCGTCTGAAACCTATCGGAGTCAACGTACGTTAACGGGACTTAGCGCCGTATTCATTTCAGAGAATATCGTTCTAGGGTTTGATCGTTAATTATCGTGACGCGATTGTAGGAAGTCGAAAATGGACGCATTCCGAGTACTTCCGATACAGACGAGTCAGACGAGGATCTGCCGGAACTCGATCTTGGATTGGGTACTCGCGACGCGTGTGTCTTGGAAGTGGACGACATCGAGGATATGGATCGGATAGCATCGTTAATGGACAACAGACCACCCGACGATTTCCACGTTGTTAATACGCAGACGATACCTGGCCTCGAGGATTTAGAAATCGTTAGAAATTTACAAATGTTCACGCAAATCTCAAGGGCTAAAATTCCTATGGGACAATCCGCGTCGATGCCATCAAAATATTTTGCCAGATTACTTCAGGTACGATTTTTCATCCCTAAAATGTTTCGTAGGAAACGTTTTTTACTTTGCAGCACGCTTATTTACGCATCGTTTACTTGTGATTGAAAATATACTTTGCGAAAAGAAAATACTTCTATTTTATTAAAGTATTTTTCGCTTTATTTTAGTCCTTGTATTTCAAATTAAGGAGGATGGTTCCCTGCGCGCTGTGCGATATGCAGTTTAAAGTAGCATTACCCGAACAAGACGAGATACAACTAACTGTCGTTGGTATGGCACTTGGTTTAGGAGAACCTTTGAACACGAATAAATATAAAAGGAAAGTCGTGTGTCGTTCCTTGAGCAAGGATCAAGTAAGAAAATCAGGTACTTTTTGCAATTCTGTTTACAAGTTTTATTTATCTTTTTATCGAAAATTATATGTATATTATCGGATTTTATATTACAATTTACGATTATACATATGTGGTTACTACATTTTTGTTAGCTGAACGTCTAGTGCCATCCATATCTTGTAAAATAAAGGCATTAATTCTTTTATTTCCTCTGTCAGATGATAGTGATATGATATTCAGCCTAGACGAGGATCATATCGAGAACAATGTTACATCCGACAATGCAACACGCACTTGTATAGGAAATCCCGCCACTTTAAGTGGTACCCCTATACAAAAGCAAAGACCACGCTCACCTTTGCGTTTAAAATCATTCACTACTCATAGACGTAAACATGTAAGAATCTTTTCTAAAAGAAAAAATATATATATATAATATATAATTTAATATTTGCACTTGTTATCGTTTCCTGATGTGTTCAAGTTTTCAACACATATATTTTTAAATTTATAATGCTAAGCTTTAAAAAAAGCAAGAATTTTTCTTTATATTTTAATTCATTACAGGTGCCTTTGAAAGGAAGATACGGGGTAGATATAACGCCTTTATCTTATCTACCAGGTGGAAGGATAGAGAGATATCAAGGCAATCTAAATTTCTTTTTCATTCGCGAAAGTACATCGATACGGGAGGTAAGTGAATTCATAATGACGATTATTCTCAACAAACTGTTAGAAATTCAACTATTAAAATTCTGATGATGATGATGTGTTACAGAATGGTGGATTGAGTGGTTTCACCCACAGTTTCGTAATGGAAGTTTTGGCAATTGTTCGCGCGCACATTACGGCATTAGGCGGTAACGCTATGGTAGCGTTCTTTATGACGCAGTGTGTGCTTCTTCACAGCCCTCACAAAAATCAAGTTAGTAAAAAACATTATTTTACCTGCATACACATTTCCACGCTTGTTGCATATTTCATAAAAAAAAAATATGTTTTCAGGGTCAATGTCTCATTAATGTGGGTGGCGATGTCGTAACAGTATCTTATTATGCGGATGAGAAGCACAGTGCTGTTTCAAATTGCTGACCCCAACCTCCACATTCGGCACCGCCATGAACGACTATTTAATAATGGCAATTAATGCTGTTAAAAAAAATATATATGTATATATATTTACCAGTATCAATGCCGTTATAGATAGGATTGTGTATAACGGTTCTACGAGACTTTCATTGCATTGTGCAATACCTAATCTTCTCAAGTATCTCTTCGTAGCAATCGATATTGTTATTTATTAATTTATTTTACAAAGATAAAGATTCGATACTTAATTTAAAATATTATTTTCTTTATGAATTAATACACTAGAACGTAATAAAACGTGACAAAGGTATATCAGTCTATTGTTATAGATTTAAAATATCTTGTATATTTAATATCTACTGCGTGACTAAATATTTAAATGGTTTGATATTTATGAGTTATAGTGACTATATATTATATGTAGTGACTATATATATAATTGTGTTTAGTCACTATAACTTTATATATATATATATATATATATGTATCTTATAGAGAGATATCTTGCTCTATGAAATAGCCCTACTATGCGTATAGTGATGTTACCACCAATTCTCTGTTGTAGGTATAATAATTTCAATTTTTTATAAAAATTTAATAAATACTCAATTATACTCCGTTATTGATAGTACAATCGGAAAGACAATGGTTCTACGCATAAAAAGCTTAAACTAATTTTAACTATGTAGAATCAACAGAAATATATAAATTTATTTTTCTCTACCGATTGCGCTACAAATGACAGACTACTTAAATAGGATATTAATACATAAATAAAATATTAATCTGTAGAATGCACATTTCTCTTTCGAAAGCTTCTCTAAAAAACATTAAAGAAAATATATAATTAACTCTAACTATTTAAAGAATTATGTGTATAGAATTATGTTAAAGGCTGCAGGATATTAAACGAAGCAATTTATCTTTTTCGGAAATTAATATTATTTCCGAAATAAGTTTTTGTAACTAGGTGCCTTTAAAACTGTAAGAATATATAGGATATATTCTGCATGACACAGGATGTAGCTAATAGACTTAGCGTATTCGCGGTTCTCATTTGGATTTTTCGAAGTTTTTGAAATTAATAAAAAGGCAAGATTGTGTGTGTGTGTGTTGTCTTAAAGAATTAAATATGAAACATCCTTAGATCACCTATGCCTTTGTTTGTGTTGATACTTGAGAAAAGTATTAATAGGAAAGGTGAACGGTTTATAAGAAATTATTTAAAGACGAATATTATTAAGTTTGATAGCAAAACAGAGTGACCAATAATAAGAGGATAACGCTTATCCGGCGTTTTCAATTTTTTCAATTATTGGTCACACTTGATCCTGTAAAAACATGTATTGCTAATAACCATTTTTCCAGCGTAATTTACGGAAAAATGATAATTAGAGAATAATAATTATGAAAAAATTGCTTGAACGTGTATTCAAGATTAACACTAATCCCTCCAACGTATTTTCTGGCACATCAGTCCTCCAGCCATGCACTTTCGAGTCCCACGCGTTTTTCAAAATGTTAATAGCTTTGAAAAATTCCCCAAAAATTATTATAATATCTTTGTACCTTCGACTAAAAATCAATGTAAAGAACATTTGGAAATCATTCATTTAAATACTTTTTTTACAATAATTATATGTTGACAAACACACGTTACGACTCGTTTTATTTAAAAAATCATAACTCACGAACAAATTGACGAAGCTTAATGATCAAACACGCAAATTAAAGCTAAAAGTAGTGCGAATGAGAAAAAAATATGAGATAATTATTAATTAAATAGGTAATACTTAATTTCGTCGCCGCAAATTTGGTAATTTTTAATTTTAGAGAGATAAATGTGAGCATATAAAATTGCAATTATAATTTCACACTTTTTATATTTACTGGTTTAACTTTACAGAATGGTTTTCCTGTTCAATTTTTATTGATGTTTACTTTACATTTTTTATATTTCTGTGCCAAAA
Organism: Temnothorax ravouxi; assembly: GCA_030770255.1. Lineage (NCBI taxonomy): Eukaryota > Metazoa > Arthropoda > Insecta > Hymenoptera > Formicidae > Temnothorax > Temnothorax ravouxi. Next base: position 3,466 of record JASTWP010001753.1, on the reverse strand, counting down.
GGTCTGAACGTTTTGATGCCTGAGTTTAAAAGAAAGATTGCTGATAATGCCCACAATAATTACATATTTTTCTCATGGATCAAATATACCACCGTTTGCAGTATACATTATAGTAGGTTCATTAAAAAAAGTACACATGAGTCAAGAAGGCAATGTACACATAGATGTTTGGGCTGAAAAGAAATATCTTAAGCAGAGGAGAAAAACTCTTAATAAAATTGTGGATGTACTGCGCAAAATCAAACAATACAACGATCAATTCTCATTCAATACTATCCTTCTCCTCTCACTTAACCTTTGGACCAACGGCTTAACGTCTCTTTCCGAAAGACGGAGCCCAGTTTTACTTCGCACAAGGAGGCCTATATCTTGCACGGTGGGCTTTCCCGGAAAAAACTTTCCATGACTCTAGTGGACTCGGGAACCTGGTTCCTCAGATTACGAGTCTGGCGCTCTACCACTAGACCATGGCCCAAATTATTTATTATTATTTCAGTTATTTCTTTATTGCGACATGTTAGAAGATTTATATAATTTTATTTTAAAAACACATCTAATAAAAGACGCATAGTTTATAGAATTTATTTCCGTTTTCAAATTTATCTTCTCGAACAATACAACTTTTTAAATATATTTCTTAATACATATTTAAGCTATTAAAAATTATTTTACATTGCTCGATACCTACTAAATTGGTATATGTACCTATATATATATATATATACACACACACAACAAGCGATATGTCATCATTAAATTTTTTCTGTTGCGAATAATTCTTGTAATCTATATACACATATAAAAACAAATGTCTTGACTGACTGACTGACTTATCAACTCAGCCCAAACCCCTAAATCTAGAAACTCATGAAATTGGAGGCGCATATTCCTTCCTTCGTAAGAATCCACTAAGCAGGGAGTTTTAGAAATTCAATCCTTAAGGGGGTGAAACGAGGTAAAATATGTTTTCACGGATTTCTCAATATCTCTTAGACCCGATGAGATATCGACTTGGTTCTTTTTATTTAAAATAGTTATATACCGTAGCGAGACACGGCGGGTAGCAACCCACTCGGCATGTAATATAGGGTAAACTCGGGTAAGATGGCCATAGTTTTTTAAAATGCAATAAACATACATTTATTTTTGTTATATTTTAACAGTGTTTGGTATATTCCTTCACTGAAGCTTAAAGTACGTAAAACTATCGAAATTAAGAAGAAAACACTTAACAAGTATCACAACGTATGCATTGGCCATCTTATCTGATCTTTAAGGAAAAGATGGCCATAGCAGAAAAGATAACCATAGTATTTTTAAATAAATAGTGAGAAATACAAATTATAGGTCAAATTACAATTTCATAGCTTAATTATGTGTGTAACGTTGATTACGGCAGCTTAACTATAATTTATTCAATGTTATAGCAGCTTTTATATATAGCGGACACATGAAAAACTTTGCTGGCCATCGAAAGTAAAAATATGATATAATATTCACAATATTGTTATTTCAAATAGTGTACGCACATAAACTACTGTAAATATTGATTATCTTTGAGAATGACTACAAAAATGCACTGTTTAGCCATTATTGGAGAAATTACAGCCATGGGCCATCTTTTCCGTATGGCCATAATACCCGAGTTTACCCTATTTCGTAATATTTCAGAAACATTTCTGCAAAATTCTAATGTTTTCTGAAATGTTTCTGAAATACTAGATGCCGAGTGGGAAGCTATATCAATAAATATCTATACAATTTATATTTTCCGTACTCGCGTTAAAGACTACTTTGGATGCAGGACGGTCGACGGGTTAGGGCGATGGGAGGGAAAACAAATATTGCCGCGTGGGTAATTGCTGAGACGACGACGGTGGGACATCAATCTCGTGGAGTCCGACCGCGCCGTTGCTTAGCTGGCTCTTAAATTCGAATGTTCTCTTTCGGCTACAGTGCTGTATGTGTACATGTATACGGCGGTTCCTCTCTTATTTATTTGATGATGGATATTCGCACCGCATTGGAACGCAGCATCACATTCTGTCTCCACGCTTCTTTTCACTCTTAATATATTTTATCTCTGTCCTTGGCCCGTACACCGAACGTCCTTTTCACGAATTCCTCGGCCAATACACCTCGTGTCGTTTTTTCTCACGTCGAGATTTCCGCGCAATTTTCGATCCGCGTCTAGCTCACTTCAATTTACACCGTGTAAGTGTAAACTGAAATTTGCTCAAGTTTACTCTCGTAAACTTGAATTTCCGCGTGAGGGAAATATATATATTTGAGCTCGGCGAAAGGGAGAGATATTACGGCTGCTTGTTTTCCTTAATACCGGCAGCGCGTAAAAATTATATATATTTTTAACCGCTGGTCCAACATAAATCGCGACACTAAATTAAACGACTAAATTAATTCCCAGCTTATTCTCCTTTGGTGAGAAATAAACGCGTGTTCCTCGAAATACCGTATAGTAGTGTTCCCCAAATTGTCGGACAGGGATGTTTGCCGTGTTGTAAGACGTGGTTTGCAGAAAATAAAGACCGGTGCAGACGCCTGCACGCGCGACGCGAAAGTTTAAAATATCCTTAATAAAAAATGCGGCGACAATATACGGAACGGAGTAAAAAGAAAGCGCTGTGTACGTTAAGGTACGCCCTCGGAAAATATTAGCGCGTGTTTCTATTAGTATAATAGAAGCACGGCAATATTTTCTTGCGCTTTACGAGTCAAGACCACTTACGTGATGTGCGCGTTAAGCGTGTTAGGCGACTAGAGAGAAGAGAAAAAGGAAGAAGAGGGGAGGATAACGGAAGGAGGATTCTCGCTGGCTGGGTACAAAGTAGCGGAGCGACTTATTTCTGTTAAAACGTAATCGATCGCAGACAACGTGACACGCGAGGCCTCTCGTGCGAAGTGTCGCAAATATCTGCCGGTGCATATATAACAGCATCTCGCCTACCTCGATTCTCCTCATCGACGCACGATCAACCCGCCCGGCCGTTTTCGCACCTTGCTCTCGCACTCTCGCGGCTCGATTTCCGCAAGACTCGCTTGCGGCCGGAAATCGAGCTCGGTTGTCAGGAGTCGGGTCTCGTTCGCGTGGCTTCCTTTTCCTTCTTCTTTTCCTCTCGAATTCTTCTCGTGGCGAATTGTCGCGATGTTCTGCGCGACGTGAATTACGTCGATAAAAGAATCCGACGTTGTTCGAGTTGCAGAAAAAGAAACGTCTCCGTTGCGCATTCATATCGATTCCTTGGAAAACGACATCGCGGGTTTACGCAAGCGATCCAGGAGTATATTATGCGTTGCTCAACCAGGACGGTTCTCTCTAATGGAAACGCTTGCAATCTCGGTCGCTTTAATATTGAAATTTAGGAAGCTGGAAATGTTTTCTATACCGCGCACAGATTCATAACGTCGAGAGAAAAAGAGACGAAGGATGGTGCGTCATGTAATAAAC